>BHFT01020520.1:0-63678 GCA_004320025.1 Laticauda laticaudata | reverse complement strand
ATCTAAATTATAAAAAAATCAAATACATGTTGTTCAGTGTTATAACAGTGCGTTAAAAAAGGGGAAGACAGCAGCACCAATTGTGTTGTCTCAAACTCCATCTTGATTTTTTTTTCTTTTTACTGCTTCCACAGAAGAGGATCAACTAGTCCAACCATGGCACCTGAGCTAGAAATCCCTGGCTCCCATGTTGGCCTAGTTCATAAAACATGCCATGGTTGGATTCATTTATTTATTTGTATCCCATCTCCCTAAAATAATAAATTAAACTACAAAACCAATTTAGGAACAGGACCGGGCTGTCGAATAGGAGCAAGAGACAGTAGGGTTATGGGCGTAGAAAAAGTAAACATGTGTGCAGCAATATTCATTTTAACTGAGGGAAAAATATGAGTCCCTGAGGTACTTCAGTATTCACCTACCATATTGGTGCAAATAATTTTACCCATTTTATCAAATTTCATTTTGAATTGCTTTTATTAAATTTTAGTAACAATTTGTTGCTGAACTTTGCACTTTGATATGGCCCAAGGGCTAATCAATAAAGAATTATTATTATTATTATTATTATTATTAATAATAATAATAATAATAATAATAATAATAATAATAATAATAATAATACAAGATACCAGTGGTGGGAAACTGCTATTGTTCCTGATAGCATTAAATTTAGAAAGAGCTGCTGATGCACAATCAGAGCCAGAAATGGAATTCAGATATCAAACATCTACTAAAGGAACCAATTGAAAAAATGTGTTGTGCAGTTGGAGCAAGGGATATGCTTGATATAGCAATAGCATTTAGACTTACATACTGCTTCATAGTGCTTTTATAGCCCTCATAAGCGGTTTACAGAGTCAGTATATTGCCCCCAACAATCTGGGTCCTCATTTTACCCACCTTGGAAGGCTGGAAGGCTGAGTCAACCTTGAGCCCGGTAAGATCTGAACTGCCAAATTGCAGTCAGTTAGCAGAAGTAGCCTGCACTACTGCACTCTAACCACTGCGTCACTGTATCAATTAATTGAAAATAATGCATGCAGTCCTTAACTGAATGCCAAAATTGGGCTCAGAGGTGGGCTGCTGGGGGTTGGCAGGGGTTTGGGAGAGCCTCTAGCTAAGATTCTGTGCAGTTCAGAGAACCCTCAAATCCCACTCCTGGCTGGCGATACCCACACCAGTCTGCCCCTCCCAGGTGTCCCCATGTGTGCAGGGGTGGGATTCAAATGTTTTAACAATTGGTTCTGTGGGCGTGGCTTAGCTGGTGGGTGTGGCTTTGTAGTCATATGACTGGGTGGACGTGGCTTGGTGGTCATGTTATTGGCTGGGTGTGGCCAACTCAATTATCACTCACATCGAGGCACCCATCTCCTCGCCTGGACTCTCATGACTGTGAGGATGCTGCAACAGTCATAAGTATGAAAAATGGTCATAAGTCACTGTTTTCAGTGCCACTGTAACTTTGAGTGGTCACTCCACACAAGCAGAGTACCAGCAAAGGAGGAGAAAAAAACTCCAGAGAAGTTCCTGAGACAGTGAGTCTAATCCTGCCAAGAATGTAATAAGGGTTAACGGAGAGGCAGTTTGTCTGAGCAACACCAGAATGTTTCCTTCCTGCCTTCCTTACAGGATTAGGCCAGTAATATCTTCTAACAACCAGTTCTCCGGACTGCTTAGAATGTTAATAACTGGTTCTAGTGAATAGGTGCGAACCCCTGCCATGTGGCCTGTTTTGGATGCACGTAAGTGCAGGGCGCATGCGGAAGCTCAGGGAGGGTGAAAAATGGCTTTCTCAGAAGTTCAGGAAAGCTGGAAATGGGCCTGCTTCCGGCTTCCAGAGAGCCTCCGGAGCCCAGTGAGGCCACTTTTGCCCTCCTGGAGCTTTGGAGCCTCGGGAGGGCAAAAATGCCCTCCCCACCACCGTGGTGCAGGAGGCCAACTAGGCCACACCCACCATGGCCATGCCCACCCAGCAACCGGGCAGAGAACCCTTTGCTAAAATTTTTGAAGCCCACCCCTGGTTGGACTTGCCCATCAAAATCATAACTTGTGAAAATTGGGTCACCCATATTGGGTCATGCCCTGGTATACAACCTTTTTTGCAGTGGTTATTCAAGAAATCAGTGGTTTGCTATGGGTGCAGTTTTGACAAAAACTGGAAGTAAATGCCTTTTTTTCTTTTGGCAAAACTATTGTAAAATGCAATTATGGGACCACAGGATGCTGGAAATGGTGATAAATGCAGGCTGGTTGCCAAGCATCTGAAGTGCGGTCATGTTACTACAGGGAGGATAACCATCAGAATTTTGAATCTGAGAGGTAAGTACCTTCGGAGAGTTCACCATAACTTGGAATGGCTGCTACGCAAGCCGAAGACAACCTCTACAGGGACTGCCATCAACCTAGGTAAAAAAAAAAAGTGGATGGAAGTTGCAGGGAAAGCAATAGAATCTTAGAACCAGGGGTGACCTTCAAAAATTTTAGTACAAGGTTCTCTGCCCAGTTGCTGGGTGGGTGTGGCTATGGTGGGCATGGCCTAGTCAGCCTCCTGCACTATTGTAGGGGGGGCATTTTTGCTCTCCCCGGGCTCCGGAGGCTTTCCTTGAACGTCCAGAAGAGAGAAAAGGGCCTGCCCGGGCTCCAGAGGCTTTCTGGAAGCTGAAAACCAGCCCATTTACAGCCTTCCATGTTTCACCCTCCCTGAACTTCCATGCACACCCTGCACTTACCTGCATCCAAAACGGGCCACGTGGGGACTCCTGGGAGGGGCAGGGCAGGGTGGGAGGGGTCAGCCAGAAGTAGGATTTGGTTGTTCTTTCAAAATGCACAGAATCTTAGCAAGGGGCAGTGGTGGGATTCAAATTTTTTAACAACCGGTTCTGTGGTTGTGGCTTAGTTGGTGGGTGTGGCTTGTGGTCATGTTATTGGCTGGGCGTGACCAACTCAATATCACTCACATCGAGGCAGGCATCTCCTTGTCTGGCCTCTCATGACTGTGGGGATGCTGCAACAGTCATAAGTGTGAAAAATGGTCCTAAGTCACTTTTTTCAGTGCCGCTGTAACTTTGAATGGTCACTCCACACAAGCAAAGTACCAGCAAAGGAGGGGAAAAATACTCCGAAGAAGTTCCTGAGACAGGAAGTCTAGTCCTGCCAAGAATGTAATAAGGGTCAACGGAGAGGCAGTTTCTGTAAGAAATGTTTCCTTCCTGCCTCCCTTACAGGATTAGCCCAGTAATTTCTTCTAACAACCGGTTCTCCGAACTGCTTAGTATGTTAACAACCGGTTGTGGTGAATAGGTGCGAACTGGTAGAATCCCACCCCTGGTTAGGGACTATCCCGAACCCCTGCAAACCCCAAGCAGCCCACCCCTGTTTTCAACCCGAACCACGGATTCTAATAGAGCTACCAAAAGACAGGATATCCAAAGGCTGAAAGTGGGGTTTTCAAAACAAAGCCAGATGTTCATGCAATGCCAACGCTAAGTTTGTAGCAAAAGACTACACAGAAATATGTCAAATATCACAGCAATTTTTTTTGCAGCTATCGTTAAACATGGAAGCATCAAAATACTACCAAATGTAGTCACATTTAGAATACTGCATGTGAAGCACTTAAATATTAAGAAAGCCTTTTTGCATGGTGATTTGAAAGAGGAGATTTACATCTACCAACTGCCAGAGTTTCAAAAGACGGGGAAAGGAAAGCTGATGTGCAAATTGAAAAAAAAATCCATATATGGTCTAAAACAAGCAGCCAAAGCATAGTCTGATAAACCAAAGGTTGCAAAACATGGATCAACAGGGAAATGCTGAACCATGCTTATAAACATGAATTAAAAATAGATGTTGTATCGTGTGTGCAGAAGACAAAAGAGTGAAGAATTTAAATAACAAATCTTTTGGGAGTTATTACTTACTCTATTGGAACTGAAACAAAAAGGACCAAAGCAGAGGTGGTATTCAGCAGGTTCTGACCAGTTCTGGAGAACCAGTAACAGAAATTTTGAGTCGTTCGGAGAACCAGCAAATCCCACCTCGGACTGGCCCCGCCCCCATCTGAGTTCCAGCTGATTGGCTGGGTCTTCTTTTGTTGCCCTGCACAGGAGAACGGAGCTGGAAAGCAGGTTAGTGAGATGGGGAGGCAATGGGGATTTTGCAGTATCCTTCCCCTGCCATGTCCACCAAGCCACACCACAGAACCGGTAGTAAAAATTTTGAATCCCACCACTGGACCAAAGTGGACTTTATCTACTTAATCAAAAGCAATAAACAATAAACCGAATAATGTTTCTAGGCCTCAGTGGGGCAAAGGACTCAGGTAGCTAGTCCTCACTTATTGACCTATTCAGTGATCATTCAAAGTTTCTACAGTGATGAAAAAGGAGGTTTACAACCAGTCTGAATTTGCAGCCATCATAGCATCCCCACAGTTACATGATTGGAATATAAAATAACAGAGTTGGAAGGGTCCTTAGAGGTCTTTTAGTCCAACCCCCTGCTCAGGCAGGAAACCCTACACCACTTCAGACAAATAGTTATCCAACATCTTTTTAAAAACTTCCAGTGTTGGAACATTCACAATTTCTCTTCTTTTCACTAGACTGGCAATACCCGATTCCTGGTTCTTCATATTTTTTTGACTCCAGGCCCTTAACCATCTTAGTTGCTCTTCTTTTCACTTTTTCCAAAGTCTCATCATCTTTCTTGTAATGTGGTGTCCAAAATGGGATGCTGTGGTCCAGCTGTAGTCTTATTAAGAATGTATACAGTGGCACTAATACTTTGTGTGATTTTGATTCTGTGCCTCTGTTTATACAGCCGATTGTATAAATTCTGTGCTGCTAAACCACCATGCAGGAAATGTGGGCTGCACAAGCTACTGCTAGACTTCAGAATAAAAGGACTCATCCTAACCAAATTATCTGGGGATAATATGGGAAGTATCAGAACTGCACATCCAAAGAAAGGCAGACCTGGTATGAAAGATGCAGACTTTGAACTGCACTATTCAAAAAGATTCAAGAAAGAGGACAAATAAAACAGAAGTGCCCAACAAAAGAACAATATGCAGTATTTCCTGAGGCTGTAAGAAGCATTGGGATTTACAGCATGAAATGAGGCAGGTGGAACAATTCATCATAGTGCATAACTTTGTGTACTGAGCTGAAGAGAAGAGGAATGTTGGACACATCATCCCATCTACAAATAATCCTTTGTGCAGGATAGAGGAAGGATCCCCTGGTGTCCCACTTTCCATCAGCTGCCATTATGCATATAAAATTGTTAACCTTATTTTGCGAAGCTTCTTCTCCGGCAACACTAAATTACTAGGGCATACAAAACCTTTGCCAGACCACTTCTCAAATACAGCCCATCCACCTGGAACCGTCACTGTATATTGGACATTAACACAATTGAATGGGTTCAGAGGTATTTCTCGAGAAAAGTACTCCACTCCTCCACTCACAATAGAATTCCCTATGCCTCCAGGCTCGAAATTTTGGGCCTGGACAATCTAGAACTGCGCCGCCTGAGGTTCAATTTAAACATAGTTCACAAAATTATCTTGCTAGGGTAATAAATAAAGGAAAAAATAAAAAATATTATAGCGAGAGAGTAGAGAGTTACTCTATAAGCATGTCTTATCTTGATGTTAGGCAGTTGTTTTCCTATGTATGTAGAAGTATTTATCTCTATAGGCATTTCTTATCTTGCTGTTGTGGAAAATATTTCTCTAACTTTTGTGTTGTAAAACTAGCTTGCAATTAATTACATCTCTCTCATATGAAGACACATGATTATCCCGTCTAAATCAATCTGAATGGAACATACTCCCTGGGAACGTCGCTCCCTACATCTGGAGCAATATACACCTTTTGAAGTATGCTGTTAATAGCCCTCTTAAATGGTCAGTTGTGATCAATTAACAGACAATAGGAGAAAGGATACTGAAAGATAAACAAGTGCCAGGAGGATATTTGTCTTTTTTTCAGGAAAGATGTAAATCTAACTTAGGGTGTTTTACAATGCAATTATTCTACTTCTAAAAGAATCTTAAGGTATAAGAAGAGTCACTTTCACGTATATGCTTTGTAACTTTCCCCACATATCTATGTGTATGAGAGGAGAGGTCTTACCCTTTTACTGATGAATAAAAGTTAGATTTTGTTTTTCAAAGCCTCTGCTTATGTTCATTTCTGGCACATTGTGATCTTAAGTTATAGCTGAACCTTGCAGTCTGCCACAATGTCTTGCCTGTCAACGACTTCTTCAGCTTCAACCTCAATAATACATGGGCAAACAACCAATACAAACTCAAGGTAAACTACTCCAAACTCAACTGCAGAAAATACGACTTCAGCAACAGAGTGGTCAGTGCTTGGAATGCCCTACCCGACTCCATTGTTACAGCCTCAACCCCTCGCAGCTTCAACCTCAAACTGTCTACCATGGACCTCACCCCATTGCTAAGAGGTCCTTAAAGAGGGCGTGGATAAGCGCACCAGCATGCCTATCGTCCCTGTCTTAATGTCCCCATTTATCTGTATTTGCTTCCTTTGTTCCTGTTTATGTTCATACTTATACTTGTTACCTTGTACTAGTTTGACAAACAAAGAAAATAATAAATGAATGAATGGATGGATGGATGGATGAATGGATGGATGAATGGATGGATGGACAAATAAATAAAGTGAATGGATGGATGGACAAATAAATAAATAAGCAAAGGCCCTTTCTTTGGGGCTAATTTTGCTAATCAATCACAGGATTATTTCCAGTGTCTGGAAAGTTCTGTGTCGTTATGATACAGATTTGATACAGTTTAAAAACTTCCAGTGTTGGAGCATTCACAACTTGTCTCCAGAAGTTGTGAATGTTCCAACACTGGAAGTTTTTAAAAAGATGTTGGATAACCATTTTGTCTGAAGTGGTGGAGGGTTTCTTGCTTAAGCAGGGGGTTGGACTAGAAGACCTCCAAGGTCCCTTCCAACTCTGTTATTCTTTTCTAAGCTACAGAAAATCCTATCTAAATCTAAATAGAAAATCCTTGCCTTTTCTTTATCTTTCTCTCTCTTTCTGATTTTGCCTGCCCTTTATCCCTTTTTGCCAATGAACTGTTTTGGATGTTTGGGAGATTAATTATTTGGATCCAGATACAGGGATCAACTACAAGGAGGATGCCGGATGCAAATAATCATAATTTTTCCCCCACCAAGGCTGCTTTTCTTTCTCTTGCAATGCCTGTACACATCTGCCTCTGCACACCAGCAAAAAAAGAAACGAAGAAGAGAAGTTAACAAATGGGGGCTCTGATTTGGAGCTTTCTAGAGAAAGGAATCTCTTTGCCGTAAAAGATTGAAAGCCAAGAAGGATCCCTTGTGAGAAAGAGGCCCCTAGAAGAGGACAAAGGCACGGATTCACAGGAACATCAAAGCCGCTCAAAAGATTAGTGCAGATGGCTAGAATTCCATTGGAAACAAGAAACCTTCCTCGGCAGCCACTGTTGGTGGCATGCAGGAGCAAACAGCAGATGCTGCACCATGATGGGACTTTCCACTCCAAGCTGCCACATACCAGACAAACAGGCTGCACTGGTCCACAAAAATTATCCACAGCTTTCTTGGCAGGCCAGGCAAACTGCTCAGTAAGAATTGTTTTAAACAATCTTAAGAATTGAAATTCTTAATGATGGTCATAGGGTACAATAAGCAATCAAGTCATACTAGGAAACAGTCAATATAGATTGTAAGGATACAAGCGACAAAGTTACAGTCCTACAGTCACAGGTGGAAAGGGATGGGCAATAAGGAGTGGTGAGAGAGTTAATAGTAATAGTAGTGCAGACTCAGTACATAGTTGAACAGTGTTGAGGGAATTATTTTTTAGCAGAGTGATGGCTTTCAGGGAAAAATTGTTCTTGTGTCCAGTTGTTCTGGTGTGCAGGGCTTTATAGTGTCGTTTTGAGGGAAGGAGTTGAAATGGTTTATATCCGGGATACTGTATGGATCATTATGTCACCAACAAACTTCCCTTCCATCCTTGTGTATCACATCACAACATAAGCACAGAGACCTTTTCATCGTGTGGGCCGCTTACGAATGCCTAGTTGAAAAACACAACCATAAAACCAGTGCCATAAAAACGAAAAGACAAAGTTAAGAGCTCTGTGATTAAAATCACTTCATGTAACAACATAATAAAGAAAAGCCAAAGTAAGCATGAGGAAGGAAAAAGAAGACCACAATTTCAGCAGTGTTCAGAAACCCAGCATGTCCAGAGTAGTCTGCCACCCTTTCCCCAGGAATGTAAACATAGAAACTAAATGTTAAATCCTGAAAATTGAAAATTAAAAATTCTATGGGAAAGTATTTCCATTACAGATGTATAGACACAATGCAGTAAGCTCCATTTAGCTTAGCCTTTTGGGTAAACCCAAAATACAGGTAGTCCTCGACTTATGATGACAATTGAACCTAAATATTTATGTTGTTAAGTGAGACATTTGTTAAGTGAGCTTTGCCCCATTTTACAACCTTTCTTCAAACAATCATTTATTTTCAATGCACATGTGTACAATGAAACTGAAAAATTTCTTGCCACAGTTGTTAAATGAACCACTGCAGTTATGTTAGGAACACGGTTGTCAAGTGAATTTGGCTTCCCCCATTGTCTTTGCTTGTCAGAGGGTCGCAAAAGGAGATCACATGACCCTGGACACTGCAACCGTCATAAATACGAGTCCGTTGCAAAGCTTCTGAATTTTGATCACATGACTATGGGAATGCTGCAAAGTTGGTAACTGTGAAAAATGGTCACAAGTCACTTTTTCCAATGCTGTTGTACCTTGGAACAGTCCATTAAATGAACCATTGTAAGTCTACCTCTACTGGATTGGTCAGTGTGATTGAAGATGTTACAGCTTAACCTACAATATGAAATTATGCAGAAAAAAATGTAGATCAATTCACTATTTGGTAGCACATTTATTTAATCAATGTATTAGCCTCCTCAATCATGCAAGCAACTCAGTGCATAGAACCCACCACCAGGAATTTTGTTTTCTGACATATCGAAGAAGATGGACAGATTCAAAGAATGGAGTAACTTCCGTCAGGAAGGTTTTGATACTACCAAAGATAACTAGTATAGCTCTTGGTTGTGGCTTTCCTGGCTGAATTCTCAGTCATCCATATTATGCCAGAATCAGCAGGTCCTGTAAAACTACTGTTGGGAGTTTGAGTGGCAAAGTATTTCTGTCTATAACACAATGTTTTTAGAACGGCCAGGTTTCCTTATGTATGAGGAAGAGAACTATGCTACTAGTATAATTATCAGGGACATAACCGGGGTGGGATTCTACCAGTTCGCACCTGTTCGCTGGAACTGGTTGTTAACATTCTAAGCAGTTCGGAGAACCGGTTGTTAGAAGAAATTACTGGACTAATCCTGTAAGGAAGGCAGGAAGGAAACATTCTGGTGTCGCTTACAGAAACTGCCTCTCCGTTAACCCTTATTACATTCTTGGCAGGACTAGACTTCCTGCCTCAGGAACTTCTCTGGAGTTTTTTTCCCCTCCTTTGCTGGTACTTTGCTTGTGTGGAGTGACCATTCAAAGTTACAATGGCACTGAAAAGAGTGACTTATGACCATTTTTCACACTTACCACTGTTGCAGCATCCCCACGATCATGAGGCCAGGTAAGGAGATGCCTGCCTCGATATGAGTAATATTGAGTTGGCCACGCCCATCCAATAAAATGACCACCAAGCCATGCCCACCAACTAAGCCACACCCACAGAACCGGTTGTTACAAAATTTGAATCCCACCCCTGGACATAACATTCTAGAGACAGGGAGAACCACTGCTGCTAATAAAGATGTATGGATCCAGATTGACGATAGTGATAATGCTATCCATTCAGCCGAGTCTGATTCTTGGTGATTCTGTGGGCCAGATCTGTCCACATTTTCTGATCTTGCACTACTTCTTTGAGTTTTTCTCTGTTCCGGCTGGGTGTCAGCTTTGATGGTGTCCAAACCATCATGCTTCTTGGTGGCCTGGTTTCCTTTTACCATTAACCCTTCCCAACACAATTGCTTTCTCCAGTTGGAGTCAGATTATATGTAAACAAATGTCTAGTTCCGTGATGGTGAACCTAGGGCACGCATGCCAGAAGTGGCACACAGAGCCATTTCTGCCAACACGCAAGCTGTCACCCAGAACAAATCCACTGCGTATGTGCACGTGCCTCCCGGCAGCCAGCTGATTATCAGGTATTTGCCACATGCACATGGGGTGAGGGCGCATATGGGAGATGCACACCCATGCACAGAGGCATGTAGCGTGTTCAGGGCCCTCATGTGCACATGTGAAGGGGTGGGGGATCACACACACATTGCATTATGGGTGCAGGCACATACATGTGCACATTTTCGGCACACAATGACAAAAAGGTTAGCCATCACTGGTCTAGTTGATNCCCCCCCCCCCCAGTGCAGATATAACTCTCAAACCATTACATTATACTGCCCCTCAGATAAGATGCCAACCAAAACCAACTACCAAGAAAGCTCTTGAGAGTGTTTAAAGTTTTCTGCTAATTTCCCTGCTTCTTAATTAACAATAGCCAACTCCAGTTTAGCAATATAATTGTTCCCCTGTTTAATTTTATAGTGATAGTGGGTTTAATTAATTTAGTTCATTTATTTAAAGCACTTTAGACCTGCTTTTCAGGCAAAGCAAGCTTCCAGAACAATTTAACAGATCGGAAACAAACCAGGCATCGCCTGTCCACAAGTATACACGCCAACGCTGTTTTCTTCCCCTCTGCAAGCAAGACGGGCGTTCATAATACCAGTGTGTCATCTTGCACGTTTTGACGTCTACCCTGGAGATGACTTTGGAGCAGGGGTGGGCAACTGTGGCAACTTTATGACCTGTGGACTTCAACTCCTAGAATTCCTGGGCCAGCATGGCCTAATTGGAACATTTCGTTTCCTTTTTCCATTCCCATTCTAGATGGGGGACAGAAATGTAAAACCAAGCTGGCCATCAAGACAGGTTGCAACAAAATTGGCAAAAATGTATAGGATAGATCTGCTAAATGTTGAAAATATAATCAAACACTTGGTTCATGTTACCATGTGTGGTGGACATGTCCAAAAGCCAAAAAATATTGGACAAAAATACATACCTGGTTGGAAAAAATGATAAAACAGCATATAGATGTGAAACCAGAAATATTTTTATTGGGCATTCTGCTGGAAAAATATGATAAAGAAACTATCTACTTGATTTTACATGTACTAACTGCAGCTAGAATTGTATATGCTCAACAATGGAAGTGTGATGAGATCCGACAGATGAGAATGTAAATAGAATAGAATAGAATAGAATAGTTTATTGGCCAAGTGTGATTGGACACACAAGGAATTTATCTTGGTGCAAATGCTCTCAGTGTACATAAAGAAAAAGACATTGTCAAGAGTCAAGAAATAATCAGGTACAACACTTATAATATCATAGTAGCAATAAGCAACAAGTCATACTAGAAAAAACAGTCAAATATAAATTTAAGGATACAAGTGACCAAATCTACAGTCATACAGTCACAAGTGGAGGGGATGGGTGTAAAGGAGGTATAAAAGATAAATAGTAATAGTAGTGCAGACTTGTAAATAATTAAAAATAACAAGAATGTGCACAAATGGATAGACTAACACATTAAGGACAAAGAAGAAACTAAATACTTTTACATGGGACTTAGTTATCAATGGTTAGACAACAAAAAATAGGACCTTAGAAGATATATTAAAACTATGCTATTTAGGATAATAGCAATAATACCCCGAATTATGCTATTATAGAATAGAAATATTATGCTATTATAATAGCATAATACTGTGAAGGAAGCTGAAAATGCAATTATATATATAATATATATATATATTAATATATATTAAATATATATATATATAATAATATATATATATTTTTTAAGCTTTCGCGGGTAATTACATGTGTGCTGTTTAGCTCCTTCGGGTATTATCCCACGTCATTGTAGTGCTTTTTAAAGTTGTAGCAACATTTCAGCAGAATCCCTCTGCCATCATCAGCTTCTGTATTGAGTTGTATGTGGGTCAGAGTCTCACAGATTTGTTTTAAATTTGAGGCTAGCCCATTATTGTGGCAGGATGTTTTTTTCTACATCCTGATTGGTTGGAGTCTTGGTCTGTGTTCATTTGACTTGGAGTTTGTTTGATTGGTGTTTCTGGTTTCTTCTGTCTGTTTTTGTGGCTTGATTGCTGCGGTAACACTCTGTTCTGTGTGTGGAGCTTTCAGTGCAGCTTGGCTTCATGTGAAACGACAGCTAATTCTATTAGGAAGCTTGGTTTCCTCTGGGTGCCTGTGGGGGTGTGTTGAGCTGGAGGTATCAGAGGGAGTCTGTTGTGCCCAGGTGTTTGCCTGACTTGTGGTGTGGAGATCTTTCTATTTGAGAGTGCAGGCTTCCAAATGATTGACAGTCTGCTGAATCATCTCTTCTATTCATGCTTTCAGATCTTTTTCAATCTCTATGCTTCTGATGATTCTCGTGTGGGGTTTTCTAAGTGGCTAGGGTTTTGTGCCATTGAATTATTGAGTTTGTGACCTGTGGTTTCATGTGTTGGACTAGTGAGGAGGTGTGGGTTCCAGCTTTTTACTGCATTTTTGTGTTCTATCAGGCGGGTACTTATTCTTTCATTGGTCTGTCCAATGTATGTGGCGGCATGATGCACAGGGAACTTCGTATATGCCTTGGTTTTCCAGGTCAATTTTGTCTTTGGGTTTTAAGGATAATGCTATTTTTTTGTCTGTTTTGAAGGCAGTCTTGATGTTGATGCCTGTGTTAGTATCTTACTGATTTTGTCTGTAGTACCTCTTATGTAGGCAGGACAGCTGTTCCAAGGTCTGTTGATCTTCTAGGGTCTCTGTTATGTCTTTGGTGTGTTTTGTGGATCAAGCTGGTGATTTGTTTTTGTGGAAGCCGTGGCTGTCAATACTTTAGTCAGGGTGCATAGTTCAGTCTTTATTATGTGTCTTGTCTGCCAGGGTTTGTTCTGGTAATTTGTGTTTTCGCCAGGAATTTATCTGTGCTGGTGGTGGTGGGATTGGGCGTTGAGGTAGCGGTTGGTGTGTGTTTTCTTCTGGTATACAGTGTGTCCCAGTGTGCCACTGTTCTTTTGTAGATTAGTACATCTAGGGATGGTAGTTGTTTGTTTATTTCCGTTTCCATGGTGAACTTGATTTTGGGGTGTGTGCTGTTTAGGTGTGTTAGGAAATTGTTTAGGTTTCTTTTCCATGGGGCCAAATCACAAATGTGTCATCGATGTATCTTAGCCATAGTTTGGTTTGTGGGTGGCATTAGCCAGGGCTCTATTCGAATTCTTCCATGAACAGGTTGCAATGACGGTGACAGTGGTGATCCCATAGGGGCTCCTTCAATTTGCTTGTATCTTTGTCTTTGTATATGAAATATGTGTTGGTTAGCAGTGTTTCTGTTAGTTCCATGAGGTCTTTAGCTGGTTGGTATTTATTTTTGATGCTTTCAAGAGTTTCTTTATCGGACTTGAATGAATAGTGAAACCACGTCGAAACTTACAAGCAGATCTTCTGTTCCACGTGTCGATCTTTGC
Organism: Laticauda laticaudata; assembly: GCA_004320025.1. NCBI lineage: Eukaryota > Metazoa > Chordata > Lepidosauria > Squamata > Elapidae > Laticauda > Laticauda laticaudata. Next base: position 49,998 of record BHFT01020520.1, on the reverse strand, counting down.
ATTTTCAAGAAGTGGTATGAGTTTTGTACATATGAAGCTGCGGGTTCAGAATGGGGCTGTAGTTGTTTTGCTTAAGTGTTTAGCTAGGTTTTGTAATGGTGCTCCTTTGAGCTGATATGGGTCTGAGAGGTATGCCTTCTTGTGTATGTTTTGGGAGGCCGTATAATTTGGGGCTTCCAGAAGATTTTTCTCTTGGGATGATCGTCTGTTGGATTTCTTTGCTTATGTGGCTGGTTATAATTTTCTTCTTGGTTAATTTTCCAGATAAGTGGTGTGGTCTGTGTTTATAAGTTTGTATGTGCAGTCTGGAGTAGGTCTGTCAATTTTGTTTCATAGTCTTTCTATCCATTACTACTGTGGCATTCCCTTTTGTCTGCTGGGAGTATTATTATGCTTGTTATCATTTTTCAGGGTTTGTAGCGCTCTGAATTCATCTTTTTGCAAGTTATTTTTCGGTGGTTTGGTTGTGCATAAGATGTTAGTAACCTGGTGTCTTATTCTGTCAGCTTCATCTGTATTTAATTTGGTTAGGCTGGATTCTACTGCACATATGATGGATTCTGTGGGGATTTTTTGGGTGCTATGGCATAATTGAATCCTTTGGTTAGGACATCTGTTTCTGTTTTGGTGAGTTCTCTGTTGGAAACGTTATATACTAATTTTTTCAGGTGTTTTGTGAGTTGTTGGGGGTTTTTCTTGTCATGTTCTAATTTCTTTAGTTTCTTTAAGAGTTTTTCATTTTGTGGAAAGCCGTTGGCTGTCAATACTTTAGTCAGGGTGCATAGTTCAGTCTTTATATGTGTCTTGTCTGCCAGATGTTTGGTTCTGGGTGATTAGTGCTTTGGCCACAGAATTTATTGTGCTGGGTGGTGGTGATTGGCGAGTTGAGGTAGCGGTTGGTGTGTGTTTTCTTTCTGGTATACGGGTGTGTCCTAGTGTGCCATCTGTTTTTTTGTAGATTAGACATCTAGGAATGGTAGTTTGTTGAGTTGTTTGTTTATTTCCGTTTCCATGGTGAACTTGATTTTGGGGTGTGTGCTGTTTAGGTGTGTTAGGAAATTGTACTTACATGTAGGCTGTTCAGCTTCCTTTGGGTATTATCCCACGTCATTTTAGTTGTGCTTTTAAAGTTATAGTAACATTTCAGCAGAATCTCATCTGCCATCATCAGGCTTCTGTATTGAGTTTGTCTGTTTTGAGACAGTCTGTTCGTCTGTATTGAGACAAACTCAACACAGAAGCCTGATGATGGCAGATGAGATTCTGCCGAAACGTTGCTACATCTTTAAAAGTACAACTACAATGACATGGGATAATACCCGAAGGAAGCTGAACAGCATACATGTAAGTTCCCGTGAAAACTTAAAAAAAAACACACACACATATATATAAAACAGTATTAATGTTATTGTGATGAATGTTATTGTAAACACCCTGATTACGATCACCTAAAAACAATTGTACCCAGATGTTTGTACCCAGTACAAAATTGAACTGTTTGATTTTAATGGAATTTTTATATATTATACTAAGCAAATAAAGCAAATATATAAAACAAATAAAACTTGGGGAGGGGACAAAGACAGGGATACTGCACCAAAGAATCTTCTACTAAAATAAATAAATAAATCTTCTTTTGCTGTTACTACTCAGAGATGGTATTCAGCCGGTTCTGACCAGTTCTGGAGAATTGGGAGCGGAAACTTGGAGTAGTTTGGAGAACCAGCAAATACCACCTCTGACTGGAGATTTTACAGTATCCTTCCCCTGCCATGCCCTCCAAGCCACGCCCATAGAACCGGTAGTAAAAAAATTTGAATCCCACCACTGTTACCAGTATGATATGATTTTCAACTTCCAGCAAAGCCATTTTCTAAAAACAGTCTTGCACACAAAGACATCCCAAGGAAGTGCCAGAGCAGTACAGGATGACATAATTTCTTGAAAGGAAATAGGAAAGAACAAGGTGATCCAGCAAAGCAGATGGAACAGCCCTGCTTTTCTTCTCTTCCTATCCTGGAGAGTATGGCAACTATTGCTCAGTGAAGAGCTTTCCATCCCTTTTTCAATCTGGAGAAAACCCCAGCATTGCCAAAGCCTTGTCTGTCTTCAATCACTTGATTTCTTCCACTCCTTTGGGGGACAAACACATTTTATTGATCTGGAAATCGCCCTCCGAGCTGAGAGGTCCCAAGAAGTCAGAACTAAGTCACCATGGCAGCTGTGTGATCCAGCCTCCTTCCAACTTATAAAAAGGATGGTGGTGAAGCTTTGATCGTACCATCACAGCCAGTATTGTGAACTTTTATAATTCTCCCCCCTGGACAGATGCCTGCCTTGGACAGAATAGAGAAGTCACTACATTAACAGGTACAGATGACTTAAACCTGATTAACTACTGCAATAATGTTGTGGTTAGCCAGCAGCAGGTGCAGATGGCTGAGGAGAGCGAGGACTCTGATGAGAGGCCAGGACCATCAGCGAGTGTACTGCTGCCTTCAGAGATTGTGGGGGTTGGCAGCAGTGATGAGGAGGTTCCCGAGGAGCCTGTGCCAAGTGCACGTGCACAAAGGATTACTTGGAGGAAAGAACAATTACAGTAGCACAGGTGACTCAGAAGTAAGGCTGCAAGGTAATGGCCTCTCCCTCAAGAGGATAAAAGCCAGGTTTGGAAAAGCGTTCTTTGCAGACAGCAAAGAAGCTCTGAAGCTCAACTTGTGGACATCTTAGTTCGTGTTTGGAGAATCCTGTAAATTAGTTCTTATCTCTGAATTTTTGGCATCATTGACAAACAACTTGGCAAGGCTCTTTCTTGTCAGAGCTAATTAGTGGAAAGTAGCCTTCAGAACAGAATTATTAAACCTTAAAAGGTGGAGGCTGCTGCCTTTGTCTGTGTTTGCTCTTTGGGAACCCAGTTGGGTCATAATAAATAAGCTGAGAATGAGATACACAGGTAGTCCTCGACTTACGACCACAATTGAGGCCAAAATTTCTGTTTTGCCCCATTTTATGACCTTTCTTGCCTCAATTGCCTCAAGGACTCAGGATGACATGATAGCAGTATTCCACTATTTGAGGGGCTGACACAAAGAAGAGTCAAGTTATTCTCCTGAAGGCAGGACAAGAAGCAAAAGATGGAAACTAATCAAGGAGAGAAGCAACCTAGAACTAAGGAGAAATTTCCAAGACAGTAAGAACAATTAACCAGGAGAACACCTTACCTTCTGAAGTTGTGAATGCTCCAACACTGGAAGTTTTTAAGAAGAATCTGGAATAGTTTATATTCAGAGAAATCTTGCTTCTGTTGTAAGAGAAAAGTTCAATGTGGTTCTTGGAAGATTCTACAGAGAGATAACATAAACTGCATTTTCCATTTTTTCTCACTAGGTGGCTATAGCAGGCCACTGTTTCAGTCTAAAAAGCTGATCGCAGCAGAATGGGGCAGAGACCTTTCCCAAAGGGAGGCAGGCATATTCAAAATAATTGAAATATAATGTTAAAAGTCACTGTCATGCCCCTGGTGGAGACTGACTCTGAGGAAGAGGAGGAACAGCCAACAGGGAGTGGGAGTGTGGCTCCAGAGGTGGTGAAGGAGGCAGGGGAAGGGCAGAGGCGGGCTGAGGAATCAGAGGAGGATCCAGGTCCATCCCCTATCCATCCTAGGTCACACAGAGAGGAGAGGATCAGGGAAAAGTAAGATCTACTCAGGAGGCGATTACCATGATCCTTCTTGTGGCTTGCAGCTGGGAGCTATGTATATAAGTTTGTAACTGCATAGTCAGAATTGCTGGAGTCAAAGTTTAGAGTTTTCTTTGAAAGAAGTTTATCTTTGCTGGCGTTCTTTCCATGGACTCTCCTCGGTTATCTTCCTGGAGTGTATGATTAATTATCTTGGCTTGCTTCCAAACTCTCGTCAATGGGGTTTGTTTTGGTTTTCTTTTTGCCTCATTATTTACTTTTGTGACTTTAAACTGTGCCTAATAAAACAGTGAAGTTAAGTTGAAGGCCTTACTGGACTATAATGTATGTTTTGGATTTTGGGTTATTTTGAGAGACTACAGGTCATCAGTCACTTTCATTTAGATTTATCAGATATGAACAGGCAAAGGAGAAATGCGCACAGCTGGAAAGGACAAAGTATCTGTTTAACTTGGCATCTGCAATAAAAATTGCAGTGAAAAACTGCAAAAATAAATGGGCTTAACCCTAGGTATATATGAAACTACTTCTGCCAGCATCAGAAAATCTGGTTTTTCAACTGCAATATTTTTATAACAAATAATTTTCAGGAACATGTGTTAGTAATAATATAGAATCGACAACACCATAATTTTTCATCTTTCACCATAAAAGCATGCTGCATGATGAGCCAAGTGTTCCACCCAATACAGTAGATATGAAGGGGTTGCTTTGAAGCCAATTGCTGGAAATAACATAAATCTAGGCTGCTGAGCCTGCCAATGGACAACAGAAAGGGAGAAGCAGAGATTTTACAAGGTCATGGTGCACTAAAGTTTGAATTATTGGTGTGAAAACAGCCCAAAATTTTAAAAACACATTAAAAAAACAGAAGAATGTTTGACTTTTAAGGTTACACTTGCTGGATGGAAGAGGAGGACAAAAAGGAAAGACATGGCCTCTTTTGCTGGACATGTACTTAACTATTATCTTCTGGTTTCTGCAATGAACTCTTCAAATAGGACAGAAATCCTTTATTTATTTACATACTATATTAGTACACGGCCCATTCCCAAACTTTCCAAGTGATTTTTTTAAAACCCAAAATAAAAATAATCTCACTGAGGAAAACAAAAATACTCAACAGCATCATAAAGGAAACTTTAAAAAAAATATACCAAGGTAATGCAACTGCCAATGTATCCCAACATGCAAAGCATGACTGCCCCCTGGCGTGCATGGAACAGGTGTTCCCTGCTCACCTGAAACCCAGGAAGGAAGAGGTAGATGGTGGATCTCAATAGGGGGAAGTTCCAAAGCTCTGGAGCAGCTTATTAAAATGCCCATTTCCTAGGTCCCATCAAAAGATGAGAAGAAAGTTGACCCTTTTAGATCAGGTTGGATGAGTAGGTGAATATAGGAAGCCAGGTAACTATAGCCTGGGGTCACCATGAGTGAGTTGAGTGGTCATGTACATTTTCTTAATAAAATAAATAACTAGGTCTGAGACCTTGTAGGGCTTGAAAAATGATCATCAGCTGCCTGACTGCAGGTGGGACCAATTGGCAGCCATACAGTTTTTGAAGCCATGGGATCTTGAAGGTTTAATGGGAAATACCCATCATTGCCAAGATTGCAATCTTTAAGTTATAGCACACAAAGTGCTTTTCAAGGGCAGCCCCATGCTGTAATCCACATTCAGCATACTGTAGGTGACTGTATGCATGCTTCCCAATCTAGGAATGGCAGCAGCTGGTGGACACGATGAGCTTGGACAGAATTTCTCACTTATCCTTTGTGCAGTAACAGAATATCCATGAATTGCCTAGGTGTGGAAATGTTCTGAATTGGGGAATAAAAAGGTAAAGGTTCCCCTTGCACATATGTTTCCGACTCTAGCGGGTGGTGTTTATCTCAGTTTCAAAGCTGAAGAGCCAGCGCTTTCCAAAGATGTCTCTGTGGTCATGAGGCCAGCATGACTAAATGCCAAAGGCGCATGGAATGCTGTTCCCTTCTCACCAAAAGGGTCCCTATTTTTCTGCTTGCATTTTTACATGCTTTCGAACTGCTAGGTTGACAGAAGCTGGGACAAGTAACGGGAGCTCACTCCATTACGCGGTGCTAGGGATTCGAACCGCCAAACTGCCGACCTTTCTGAAATGTTCAAATCCTGGAAATTTGGCACAGGGGCCCAAAGTCACTTTTTCTTGGGGGATTTCAGTTTGATCTTTCCTCCCAGCCAGACTCTGATGGCCTTCAATACTTGATCACCGCTTCTGTTCCTTGATTTGATTGGCCCAAAGCCAAGATGCATAATTGGAGAAATTGGAGCATATTGATTATTTGTCTTCATGATGAAGATGACTTCTCATAGCAAATTAGATATTAGACAAACGTGGAGAGTAATCCTGTGACACTCCAAGAGTAGAGATCACTGGATAAATTTCTCATAGCCTACCACCTGCTAGAATTAATTCCTTGGGAACAACCAAAGAATGGTTTCCCTCAAGTACAATCCCTCAGAGGTGCTTTATAAGGGTACCATGTTTGATAGCGTTAAAAGTTGCCTGGAGGTCAGCTTCAAGAAACTTAGAAGTCAACTCAAAAATTCTCCATAAGGGTTCCATTCCACCAGACCTCGTCTTTCTAAAGCTAATCAAGAGGTTTGTGACTCCACGCTGAAAGTTGGCCTGAAAATCAGCTGCACAGCTCCAGATAATCTGCTGCTTCTGTGGTCTGCTGAAGCTGTAGCTATCAGGGCTCTAGCAGTTACCCCCATTTAAATCATGAGTTTCCAGTGGAACTTCCAAAACTTAAAGATGATTTATTAGGAGTAAACATGCCAGCACTGCCTGGTGTAGCCTACTCTGAGACAAATCATTCATTGTCATCCTTGACCCTGGTTTTCCCGCACCCCCTGGGTGTATCATAATTCCTATTCTCCAATGGGACACATCCATAGCCAAGAGTCATCAATCATACTCTCCAGTTAGAATTTTGCGCGGCAGAAACTTTGGTCACCTAGAATCTATCTTTGAAAACATTTTTTGGAATGCAAGCTGCCCACTGCTCCCCCCACCCTTTCTGTTGGCAACTCTAAAAAGATCATAGAAATATTTTATGAGTTGACAGTAGCATCATCGCTTTATCACTTTTTCCAAAAACGAGACTTAAGCAACTGACCAAAGTTCTCCAAAGGACTCAGACCAAGCAGAGCTCCATCAGGAGAGGTAGACACATCCCCTTACCCTAAGTGTTTTGAATGCTCAGATCCAAGTCCCTTCACATTCCAGAAAGTCTTGATGAGCTACAAGGCCAGAGACTTGACAGAAGTGGAAGAACTGATACTACAGAGTCCTATTGAACAGCTTCTACTACAGTCCAACTGAGCTCTGATTTTGGGAGTTTTATCTTCCAAAAGCCATGAGCAACCCCCTTCAGGTGTATTTTCCTCTATTCAGTTTCCACAAATCGAGCCACTTTCCCATAGTTGAACTATTTTTAACAGATTAAAAAATAACTTACCTAAACTTTCTTCGTTCCATAAGCCCTCCCCCCCACAAAAAAAGATCCCAAAATAAGTAGAAAAATTTGGCCCCATTTTTATGCCACCCCCACCCCCCTCCCAAGTTATATCGGTTTATGTCTTTGGTGTATAATCTCAATCAGTTTTGCTGGCTTACTCAACAAATATTACACAACTTCACATTTTAGCCCAATATTATTTGTTCTGGCTGACAGCCATTTCACATCATTCCACAGGCTTCCCATTAGCTCTAATTCTGTTAATTATGCTACCAGGCAATATCAGGAGCTGAAGCCTGGGCTTCTTCAAGCAGTTTCCGTTTTAGCTACTGAGCAACACTCCACCCTCCTACCTACTTATCAAAGAATTCTTACCCTTAGAGGTGGACTTCCTAGTTTTTCAAGGGGAAAGAATGGTTGCATCCTCAACTTACAACCATTAATTTAGTGACCATTCGAAGTTATAATGGCACTGAAAAAACTGACATGATCATTTTTCACAAGACCGTTGCTGCATTCCCTGTGGTCACAGGATCAAAATTCAGACACTTGGCATCTGACTTGTGTTTATGATGGTTGCAAGATCCAGGGTCCTGTGGTGCCCCCAGCCAATCATGCTGGCTGGGGAATTCTGGGAGTTATAAGTCCACAGGTCTTAAAGCTCCAAGGTTGGACATGTCTACCCCAGTGGTGGGATTCAAAATTTGTTACTACCGGTTCTGTGGGCGTGGCATGGTTTGGTGGCTATGGCAGGGAAGGATACTGTAAAATCTCCATCCCTTCCCAGCCCACTAACCTGTTTTCCAGCTCTGTTCTGTGCAGGGCAACCAAAGAAGACCCAGCCGATCAGCTGGGACTCCAGAGGCAAAGAGATGGTCAGAGGTGGTATTTGCCTGTTCTCCGAACTACTCAAAATTTCCGCTACCAGTTCTCCAGAATTGGTCAGAACCTGCTGAATACCACCTATGCCTTATCCTAATAGAAAACTCTCAAAACTCATATTGGGCATTCCTGCTGGCAGTCTCTCTAGTTAAAATTCACACACTCAATTCTGTAGGACAAGTTATTATGATTCATTCATAGCGTCATTTCTATGAATGGTCTGAAAATTACTGCAATTACAGAGGGAAAGGAACACACAAAAGGCAAGGATGGAGAAAGTTCAGGCGCTCTTATGATAACAAATGGCAAATTTTATTTATGCATTTTAGCCATGAGGCTTATAATCAAAATCTCTAAAGATAACAGTTTACTTAGCGGCATAGTAGGGCTTATTCCTGGCTTGAGAACTGGGTGTAAAAGTTTGTTTGTGAATCCGTTCTCTTTTGAATTTGTGGAGGTTTAAAATAATCTCTTGCATACTGATTTTGAAAGTCACGCAAAAATGTGTGCTCCTCTGATGTTACAAACTTATGCTGGTGAAAAGCAGCAGCAGAATCATCTGCTAAAACAGTTTTGAAGTATATCTAAAACAACCCTGGAAGTTTAAAAAAAAAAAACCTAGCACAAACCAGGCACAATAATTCTAAATGAACCTATTCTTTATTGTTGACACTACTTGTAAAGTCTTTTTTAGGGGCCTTTTAGAGAAACATTTCCATGGTAACATGTTTGTGGTCATTAACTGACAGTCCCATTCTGCAATTTAAGTTACAGATTGGCCAGGCTAAAGATAACAGAGGAACTGATATTGACTTATTTCCAATTCCGGTATATCATACCAGATGTACTGCTCTCAATTTTGTACTCATGCATTTGCTCAGTTTTCCAGTTCTCCTGCTGTCAAACTCCTTGGCACAAAACATGTACAAAAAGACTTGTCAATAATTCAAACTGCACATTGAAGGAGAATGTTTAAAGTGAGGATGTCAAAGAATTGAGAAAAGGAAACAGGTGATTTCTCTAAGTCTATATCAAAGTTGTAGGCAGGATAAAGGTTGAGAAAAATATTAAGGGTTAAACTTTAATACAGTACCAAGGATCCAGTAAAAGCTCTCACCAAATGGGGTTTTTTAGAAGGCCTAGACCCGTCTACAGTTTTTGAATTTTAGTAGTTCTTTTAGTTGGAGGTCTGTGCTAGAGTAGAATAATTAGCCAGTCCAACTAGGTTATAAAAAAACTGGATGTTTTCTATATCTTAACTATACAAGGCTGCATTTCTACTTCACAGCCAAAATTACATCCCCCTCTGTAGTTTCCCATTTTTCTCTGCTTTTCAGACGTTCTAAAATCTGAACATAAAGGGGAAAAATACAACAGGTGAGAAGACTTTTCAAAGGTATTGCTCAAACTGGGGCACTAGAGCTCAAAAAGCCAAACAGTAACAGTCTGACTTCACTCGTCAGAAAATACCTTCCTATCTTGTTATGTTTTTCTAGAAATGAGCAGTTTATATCCCAAAAAGGAAAAATAAAAAGAATGAAATTAGGTTCCTAAAAAGGCAGAAGAATTCCTTTTAAGATTGGGGTACCACCATGACCTTATGTTAAAATATTTTAAGAATACCATATATTTAAAAGCCATTATGTTATTTAGGCCTTGATCTACACAGAATATTTTTTTTAATTGTATTTGATTTGTCAACCCCTTACAAGATAATAGCTATAAGTGTAAACATGAGTAAGAATACAGGAAATAGGTACAAATAAATGGGGGCGATAGGACAGAGACGGGAGGCACGATGGTGCACTTATATACGCCCCTCACAGACCTCTTAGGAATGGGGTGAGGTCAATAGTGAATAGTTTTGAGGTTAAAGGAGTGGGGGTTTGAGGATGTAACAACAGTCAGTCCATTTAAACCAGTCCATTTACTGTAACTGAAATAAACCATTTGAATTAGGATTGGGTTTGGTGTCTGCAGCCCTTTGGGACTCCATCATGGATGGAGCCTTCATAGTTATAGTGTACCACATTTTCCAATTTTTTGAGAACAGATGAGAAGAATGCAAGAGGGCATAAGTTTTACAGAATGGAAAATTCTCACAAGCAAAGACACGCAACTTCTGAGCAAATCTGGAATTTCAAGACCCTGTCATGAGACTCCTACAAAAATGATTGAAAGGCATGTTTATTTAGAAAAAAGAATCATCTGATTCAAGCCTTAAAACAATTCACTAAAAGCAAACTGGGGGACACACCTAATACTAGCATTTTCTCTACTAACTTAGCTCATTGTGATCCTTTTTTGCAGTTGGATTCACTTCTAAGCACTGTATTACAACCACACAATAACTCCTATGAACTATTTGCATATGACATTCTTTAGCATTCGTTTAAATAAGAATTACGCTAGAAGCTAATGCTTCATTGCATTCCCAAGTTGTTTGGTCTTCTTTTTTTTTATTTTATTTAGAAGGCCTCCCACATCTGGCTATTCACTAGCTCAGAAGCCAAGCAGGCTCAGGTCTCTTTCACACTTGGGGATGGGACCTTAGAAATGTGTATGAAGTCCACAGGCTAGATTTTAAAAGTCGAAACACGGACAAAACTGCAAATCCTTAGAAGTCAAACTCAAAGCAGACTTTACCTTAAATGGACGGTGAAAGCCGATGGATTCCAGCAGAGCCTGTCTACTGACACATACCTCCCTCATTCCACTGGAATTTAATGCTCTCCAGATGTTGAGCAGAGCTGCACATCAGGCTAATGGTTTGAACAGTTGCTAGATGCTTTAAGTAGAGATGTGTACAGCCCATTACAGTACCAGTGTATTTAGAGCTTAAGTTGATGGGCACCTGGCCTGTAGATCATCCTAGCCTGACCCACAAAACAAGCTACCAACCACAATCATGTCAGGTTTTTCTCTATAGATGTTGAGGGAGGGGCGGGGCTACATTTCAAGATATTAACACAGCCATGTCCCCCCCTAACCCCATCTTCTGTCCAGTAAAGGCCAAGAATTACAATCCTTTATCCAGGGGTGGGCTGCTACCAGTTTGGGCGAACCGGTAGTTAATTTTATGGCCGGTTTGGCGAACCAGCAAATCCCACCCCTGGCTGGCCCCTCCCATCCCTCTCGGAGTCCCGTGTCCTGTTTTAGATCCCAGGTAACTGCAGGGCCTGGGCAGAGGCTCATGGAGGGCTAAAAATGGGCTTCCTGGAGGCTCCAGAAGAGCCTCCAGAGCCCTGGGAGGCCATTTTGGCCCTCCCGGAGGCTCAAGGAAGCCCATGGAGCCCAGAAAAGGCAAAAATGCCTCCCCCTCTTCATGGTGCAGGAGGCCAACTGGGCCATGCCCACCCAGCAACTAGGCAGAGAAGTGGTTGCTAATTTTTTTGAAGCTGACCCCTGCCTTTAACTAGCGCAATTCCGACATAACCTCCCCCTGGGAGGAGGAGGGTTCTTGAAAACATGATGGCAGTGTGCCTGCAGAAATGTTACCCTGTTTCCCGCCAATAAAAAGTGGACTCCTCCTCCAGCACGGGTGAACTATTCGGCAAGGGAATGTAAAGGTTTGTTTGTCTTTTGGACAGTCAAGGAATCCTCTCCTGACTCCAGGCGCAAATCATCCACTAGGAGAGGTCCACGTCTCCATGCACCACCAGCCATCAGTTAACAGGAATGATATGCAACCTAAGAGCAGCCAGGAGCTCAACTTTCATTTCCTGGTTATTTTCAAAGTTTTCTGAACATGGTGGAGGGAGAGGAAAAAAAACAGGTTAAACAGATTAACAATAAGCATCCAGAGGTCCGTGTAAATCTCAGCCTGCCTATCTATTTCACAGGTTAGGAATCACAACCCATTACTGAATTCTGATTTTTTCTCTCCTTCCAAGACTATTAAAACATCTTTATAACAAGATTAACAATTTGCCCTTTCAAATGTCAGCTTACTTCCAACTCTTACCTCAAAAATTTCATGAGAGGTTAGGGTTGCATCTTGTCAGTTAAACACATCTATTCTGTAATCTCTTGCTGGTATGATCTGTCTATCTAACATCTAATCCAGATTTAGCTGAGCTGTTTAGCCAATTTTCTTCTAGACATCTCGATAAATGCATTTGTGATGCAATTGAGAAAACTTTCTACTAAAAAAATTTCAACATCCAGTTTGGACAATTCAGGATTGACTCTAGTGGTGGGATTCAAAATTTTTTACTACCGGTTCTGTGGGTGTGGCCTGGCAGACGTGGCTTGGCTTGGTGGGCATGGCAAGGAAAGGATAGTACAAAATCTCCATTCCCTCCCCACCCCACTAACCTGCTTTCTGGCTCTGTTCTCCTATGCATGGCAACCAAAGAAGACCCAACTGATCAGCTGAGACTCGGGAGGCAGAAAATAGATGGGAGTGAGGCCAGTCAGAGGTGGGATTTGTCAGTTCTCCAAACTACACAAATTTTTTGCTGCTGGTTCTCCAGTCCAGAACTAGTCAGAATCTGCTGAATACCTCGACTGACTTGTATAATGCACCACAACCCCAAAAACTGAGGGCAACAGATCCTTCAGAGATGAAGTACCATTGCAAAGACAGATGTCAGAAAACTTCCTATGGGCAAGACAAAAGACGGGAACATATGAGGATCTAAGTCAGGGGTCCCCAAACTTGGCAACTTTTAGACTTGTGGACTTTAACTCCCAGAAGTCTCCAGCCAGCAGTTTGGAGACCTCTGATCTAAGGCAATCCAGACAATTACAGAAGGAGGTGCATAGCAGAAATGAGCCACAGGAAGCTCTTTCCACAATATGTGAAACAGAATCTGGGAAATATTTGCTGCAGCTCACATGCTATATGCCCATCACTCCCTTTTCTGTCACTTCACATTTTACGTTGCAAATGATTTGAAAACAGAGAATGGAAACAGCGAAGGAGCAGCACTCCGCCAGCGAAAAACAGATCCCAGGAGGGCTGCGTGAATGCTGCAGGACATTGAGCTGGCCATGCCCATCCCAGTCACGCCCACCTGGCCCCCTGTGGTCAAAAACAACCCTGATGTGGCCTGTCCATAAAATCAAGTTTGACACTTCTGCTATAAATTAATGATCATAGTGCAGATATAGCAGTGAAAGGGGAAAAAAAGGGAAACCTTAAATGCAGTTTTGTTTACAAAAAGGAGATTCTAATACCAGCATTTTCCAGTTCCGGGATCCTCATTTTAATATCAGTTGTACCGCATTGGAAGGATGGCAAGGAAAATCGGCAAAGGTTGTATGAATATCCAGCTGACATGAAAGGGAGAAGCAGCAGAGAAAATGAGACAGTCATCTTGTGTTATTCCATGTAGCTACCATTGTGATAAGGGCTGAAATGCTCATATGGAAGAAACGGCCAGATTGGGGATTCCCTTGACAGTGGTCCCTCAGTGGCCACCCTGTGGAAAAAGACCAGATTTGCTAGTCCATTTCTGAGGCATGAAGAACCATGCTCAATCTAAAAAAAAAACAAAAAAACATACATATGACATGAATAGGAGTTTTCTCAAAATAATAACACTGCTATTCCTGTTGATACAAGGCTGAAGCACTGAATAAAATGCCCGAAATGTCCTGGAAAAATAAGGGACCATTGACAAATAGTTGAAAGAAGAGACAAAGCCCCATCACCTGAGAAGCCAGCATCAGATATTCCATTTTAATATTTCCCCTCAAATATGCTGTATTTCATAACTCAAGCTTGGGCAGTCTGGATAGTGACAAGAATGCTAATTTAAATCAGACTCAAATAACTGAGTCTGATCAAGGGAGATACTAATACCACTCTATCAAGCCTTAAGTAAGACCACACCTAGAGTACTGCATCCAGTTTTGGTCACCACACTGTAAAAAAGATTTTGAGGTTCTAGAAAGAGTGCAGAGAAGAGCAACCAGGATGATTAGGGGACTGGAGACTAAAACATATGAAGAATGGTTGCAGGAACTGGGCTTGGCTAATCTAGCAAAGAGAAGGACCAGGGGAGACAGGATAGAGATCTTCCAATATTTGAGGGGTGCCACAGGGAGGAAGGGCTCAAGCTATTTTCTAAAGCACCCAAAGGCCAGACAAGGAATAATGGATGGAAACTGAACAAGGAGAGATTTAACCTGGAAATAAGGAGAAACTTTCTGATAGTGAGAACAATCAACCAGTGGAACAGAAGTTGCCCTCAGAAGTTGTGGGAGCGCCATCAGTTGAGCTTTTCAAGAAGAGATTGGACTACCATTTGTCAGAAATGGTGTGGGGTCTCTTGCTTGGGCAGGGGGTTGGACTAGATGATCTATAAAGTCCCTTCCAATTCTGTTAATCTGTAATTTGTAATTTTTCAATTTATCAAACAATTGGAAAGCAGCAAATAAACAACTTTTCAATTTCTATATGCATACATTAAAGAAATGCACACGCACATCAACCATGATGTTACTTGGGGACTATTATCAAAATAAAAGTTACGGACATTTTTTTTCTAGAAGCAAAACTTTAGATTTTATCTGATTCAAAGGTAAGTTGATTTTCTGTTGAAGACTGGTTATTTTTCTGGTTATCTCAGGAGCAATGGCCATACATATGTACTTGATTTTTTTTCTTGATATATTTTAGGAATGCCTAATTTTTAATGCCTTTTTAAAAACGAGTTAGTCAGGTTCCATGTAAGGCAAACTACAGATTTTCCCCCTCCCAGATCAAATTTGAATTTTTTTAAAAAAAAAAACTTTTGCCAAATAACTTCTTCCTTCATTTTAGTAATGTAGAGTATTATAAAATTGAGTCCAGAACTGGGAAAACTGTTTTTCCGAAAATCAGGTCTCTGATCTTCCTAATTCGTCATTTGAGGCCTGAAACATTTCCCCCTTCAAGGCATGTCATTTAACACACTTTAACAGAGATCTTATTCCTATTTATTTAATTAATTTGTATGCTGCCCATTTCATAGACAAGCGACTGCAATAAAGCAGATTTACTTGATGATTATCCTCCATTGTTAAAATTAAAAACTACAGCACAAGCGTTCTCCATGCTGCCTCCAAGACTTAATGATTACAATATATGATGAAAAGAGAATATAATGAAAACATATATCTCCCTGGTAGTGTTCCATATTCTAGGCTAGGTTAGCATAGAGCAGGGATGTCCAACCTTTTGGCTTGCTTGAGCTACACTGAGTGAAGAGGAATAGTCTTGGCCCACTTATCAAATATATAATACAATGTATATATATATAAAACAAATGCCTATATATATATATTTTACGGTCTTGTGGGGCCGCATTCCTAGCTGTCCAGAACTCCAATTAGCCCTTGGGTGGCAGATAGGACACCTGGTCTATAAATTACTTGGCCTCAGAAGTCCTATTTTTCCATTGCAGAGATGCATTTACAAAAAGACTCCACCAAACTTAGTAATGTGACCACAGGGCAATTATACAAGGCTATCATTATGAGCATCAGCCTAGCTGCTGGCCCAGAGCTTATATAGGCTGAAAACCTTTAGCCTAGAGCTTCACAACTAGGTGTTTACAAAAACAAATCACAATCTAATTACAGGTCTGATTTACCAACTTTCCCCTGCTACATCTAACGGCTTATCTCGTGACTGTGCTTCTTTAACCTTCAGTAAACAAGAGATATTTTCTAGAATGTTACTATTCAGCTCTGCAGCCTTTTGACGCAGCAGTTACTCAAAGGCATATTTGGAAATTTAAGACTGAAAAGCAAGTGATTTATATGAGAAATTTCAAGCTATCAACATTTCAAGTCCCGGGGGGGAGACATGATTCTTTCAGGAGGAACAAGTTCAGATCTCCCTCATTTAACTGCCGCATTGATAAAATTATATCAAAGCAACTGCCTCATTTAGTGACTGTTCAGTTTTATGACAGTGATAAAGTAAAAACCAATCCTCATGTTTATGACCCTCACAGATTGTATGGTCCCCTAAACATACCTGTCAAACCAAAGGTTGTAAGTAGTTGGTTTCACTTAGCGGTTTCGCTTAATAGCAATAGCACTTACACTTATATACCGCTTCCCAGTGCTTTACAGCAGGGGTCCCCAACCACCAGGCCCCGGACCGGGACCGGTCTGTGGATCATTTTGTACCAGGCTGCAAAGAATAATTGTGATTAAAATATACATAAAAATATGTTTTTAGTAAAGAAATAGTAAAGAAGCCCTTTACTATTGGGGAAGAGTTGATTTTGCCGGTCGTTGGAAAAGTGTTTGTGTGTGAAACTGGTCCCTGGTACAAAAAAGGTTGGGGACTACTGGTTTACAGCATTCTCTAAGCGGTTTAGAAAGTCAGCATCTTGCCCCCAGCAATCTGGGTCCTCATTTTACAGACCTCGGAAAGATGGAAGGCTGAGTCAATCTTGAGCCTGGTGAGATGATCAGTTGTCGGTCCAAACTGTAGTTGTTAAATAACTATTTATGTAACACCATAAAACATGAGATGTGTTTCTTGTCAACTCTTTTAAAATAGTTTTGGCCATAAACTTAGCAGACCGTAACAGTAACCAGTGGGATTCATGACTGAATAGGGATCCCTACCCAATTTTCAAGCTCAATACATCATTGAACAGAAAATAATGTATCAAGGGTTCCTGAAGAATTTACTATCATTCTGAAGTATTTTGAAACTGCCTATGGAGACTCAGATCTTTTAACACTTCAAATCTCTTTTTGCTTCCATTTTCTATTTTGAGGTGATTTTAGTCTTACTTCAATCTTTTAACAAAGCTAGGATTTAAATCCACTGAACTTTGATCAGCATCTAATGATCCTCATGTAACTAGAACACGGACCTGAAATGTAAGGTACAGGTTGTTCTCGACTTACAATTAGGAGAATTTATATTGCTAAACAAGGCAGTTGTTAAACTGAGTCAGGCCCAATGTTATGACCATTTCTGCCATGGTTAAGCAAATCACTGCAGTTGTTAAATGAATCCCACTTCCTTCATTGACCTTGTCAGAAACTAGTTGGGAAAGATTGTATGTTTGAATATGACCTGGGAACAGCAAGCTCTTTAATTTTTATCATGTGACCATGAAGATGCGATAAGGATCATTAAGTTGGAGGACTGGTTACCTTTTTCAGTGCCATTTTAAATTTGGTCATTAAACAAATCCTAAGTCCAGGACTATCTGTATATGTAGTTGGAACCAGCTGCTTATTTCCCCCCAAAATCCTACACTTAAACACTTATCAACTGACCAGTATTTTTAGTTGGTGGGTTTTAATCTTTTCTAGGAGTTATTTTATATTTTCTGAGAATTTGAATAGCCTTGATATCTAATATAGGGTGTTATCAAAACAGCACACACCCCTGAAATGATTTCTGCAAGTGCAAAAACCTTTTAAGCATGTCTGAGATCCACATCGTTTCTGCAGACACATAGTGAATCCCAGACTATTTTACACCATGGTGTTTTCTGGAGTTGGACGCAAAGTGCAGCCAGCTTGCTAAAATATTTGATAATTTACAGTGGTACCTCAATTGCTTTGAATCTCATCAAATTTGGCACTGTGGCATGAACGTTTTGTCTTGGTTCTCATTTGATGCTCAACGCACAAGTGAGAATCTGTTGGGGTCAGCTGCCTTGTGATTCACTGCATTATTCTTTTATGGGGAAAATTTGTTTGGTACTCATCACACCTCGTAACCAATTAATGAGTACACAAGGTACCACTATATTACATTTATATGCTGTCTAATTCCCAGTAACTCTAGGTAGCCTGGGACTAAACTAAAGCTGTAGAGAACATTAGAAAAGCAGCAATAGAAAACCATTTCCTGCTACAGTTGGAGAAGTTTTTATAAAAACATTGGAGTTTACTAATGAGGCACCATGATGGTAACCAGGACTTCCTGAGGGTGAGAGCCCTGACCAGTACTTTCAATAATCCCTTAGGAAATTCAATTAATTTTTAACCAAGTGCCAACTGTTAAACCAATTTTAAAACTCTGCAAGAATGTTAATTATGTTAACAAATTAATTTCTATAAACCTCAAGCATTATCCATATGAAACTGAAGCAACTGTTTAGTGACAGTCCTACTTGATACAAAATTCTGTCGCTCTTACCTTATCCACATTCTGCGGTCACCAAGTTGCATGAACCCTTGGCTGCTATGCATCCTGCTAGAGCACAGCCAAGTATTTCCTTCCATGTGCCTGACCATGTAAGCTCCAGGATGTTTATTATCTTCATTCTCAACAATTTTTCATCAGGGCTTATTTGTGCCCAGGCTATTACCAGTGCTCCAATGCTTATGAATGGGCCACAGAGCGCAAGATGAAGCCCAGTCAATTACCAGGCCAAGAATCAGAGGAACTTAATAAGTGAATTCATCATAGCAGAAGAGCAACATATACGGGCATTATTTAATACAACAAAACCACCATGCACTTTTTTATAAAATTTTATTTGTCAAAAAGAAAAAGGCAATAGCCAATTGAAAGCCTACTTAATCTTAAAAGATTCCAATTTCTTTGCGTTGTTAAATTTAGGTAAATGACTTATTGGTTTAACATTTACAAACAACCCCCCCTTTTTTTTCCCCTTTAACATTTACCATCTACTTGTGCTGAATCCTTCCAAGGAGAATGCTCCAGCGTACCTCTCCAGGTCCTTGCTTTGCTCCTTTTACACACACACAAAAAAATGAAAACTCCATCGTGCATCTTATGGATGGGCTCCAATCGTCAAAAATAGGAAAAAAAAATCTTTGGAATAGCCAATTGAGTTGAATAAAACTCCATACGAGTGCGGTTTGGTTGGGGCAGGAATCCACTCCTATGTTCCTGGTAATCTGATCCCGCTCCATGAATCCTTGAAATTGATCCTCCCTATCCTATCCACATTATGATTTGAATCCAATGATCCAGCTCCAAGGATTGGGATCCAGTGAGCCCTCTCCAATCCAAACCTTTATAACCAGCAAAACCAAAAAAGAGGAGGCAAAAAGTTAGATACCGTAATGAAAAATAGGATTCTGGGGAATGATCAGTTATGTCTGCCACTGAATAATAAAAACAGGCATTGATAACTATCAGTTCCCCAAGACAAACTTTTGTATTGTGAAGCTCAAATTTTAGCAGTGTTAATCATTTCGAAGAAACATTCTAATATTTACAAAGGATAACTGATAATTTCAACATTTCAATTACTATCTGTGCATTACAGGTTTTGTGGTTGAAAAAAATGTTATGAAGTTGCCAAATCCTGCTGCTAGAACTATCCAGGCCTAAAGCAAAAGCTCATTATACTCAGTCTAGAAGTGACAAGATTAACTGAAGTTATCAGAGTCAGTTTCTGATTTATCTTGCAGGGGAAGACGGAAAGAAATCCCCAGTGTGCCCCCCCACTGCTTCCATTCCATTACGTTTAAGATGAAACAGCAAAATGCTCTATCAGTCACACAGAGGACATGCAGATTTTAGCAGTATTGAGATTATACTTCCATGTCTGAAAAACCTGCATGTTACAAGGATAAAAACGGGCAACACCTGTAATCAATGGACACAGTATAGCCCCACCTCCCCACCCCGCTTGGATCCAGCTAAGCCACAATTGTCATGATGGTAGTCAGAAAACATCAGCTGACTAAAAAATGAGCGGAACAATAGAGAACAGGCGTGCTATTTCACTATTCTCTGTATAAGGTCAATACTGCCAATTTAATCTGTGACAATAGCACTTGGAGTCATACCATTGCCTCCATTTTTGATCTGATCCTCCTCAATCCTCCTTTTGACAATCCTAAAATGATTGACATGTGCTCCATAATCCTTTAATCCAAAGCATTCTTAATCCATCTCTTCAGATATGTCTACAGAAAGACACATGAAAAGGCAAGATAAAAATGTAAGCTCCCCCAAAAGAGACAATTTAAACCCCAACACCCCAAGCTTGTATAAACCATAGCTGAACAAAGACATTTTTAATACAGCAATATCACAGTTGGAAGAGTGGGCAGCAAACTAGCTAGAAAGAACCCTGACTAGGACATGTTAAAATACAATTTATGAAAGATGCAAGGGAATGTTGATGTTAAAGAACAAATATTCACTAGGAGTATCATACAAAACTGCAATTCAACACTTTAGCCAATTTTCAGTAAAACAGTTTCAGTTCTGTTCTTTTTTCCCCCCCTTAAAAGAATGGACTATTTATGGGCAAAAGAAAACTGCATACAACATGGAGAAATTCTACAAAAAGGAGCACTATTAAAGATCGTTTATGTACGAGAACGTGATCTGCTGTGACGGGGAGAGTAGCGTGGAGATCCTCTGCTTCGTCTTGGGGAATAACTGCGACTTCTGCTGTTGCTTCGGCTACGGCTTCTGCTACGACTACGGCTGCGGGAACGAGATCTTCCGTAACTTGGACTTCTTGGGCCATCAACTTTAACACGGATGTAGGCAGTTTCTCCCTATCAAATAGACACAACTTTCGATTGAAAGGTCTAAGTTTTTAAGCAGTCTTTTGCAGGCATGCTGATAGACTGAAGATTTTTTTAACAAGAAAAGTTGCATTACTCCTCCGTACATTATTTATACATGACACCCAACTAGCCCTTTCTACATTTTTAAACACTGTAAGCAGAAAAGTTGCACTTCCTTACCTTCAGTTTTACTGCATCCAAATGCAACCCTCTGTATCCAATTCTTGCTAAAATATTAAGTGGAAAAACCTACCTCGTGAGATCTAAACTTAGTGTTATCCAGTTTTCGCACCGCGTAGGTCATGTCTTCTTTCCGAACAAACTCCACGACACCAGTTCCATCTCGGAAAACATCAGCATAACATACATCACCTGCTTCACGCATGTGATCCTTTAAATCCTGCCAGCTTCCACTGGGAGGCAGTCCTGAACAAGAGACAGTTGTTAAGTTATTGCTAGTGAAATACAGGCAGTCCTCAACTTGGTCCTGAGCACACTGAAAATTATTCATTTCATGTTAATCATAAAACCCATATAGTCTTTTAAATTGTAATCTTTGACTTTTGACCGTTTCCTCAAGACTGAATAGCCTGTAAAGAACATCCAAGTGCTGCAAAATGCCCCACCCCATGGACATGTGATCACGATCTGGTAGCTTGGCAATCTGTTTGCACTCAAACCTCTTTTATCATTTTCTTTGCAGCTGCCAAGAAAACTCCCTCTGGTCTCTGCCTGAAAAAGCTGTAAGCTGCTAGAGGATTTCATCAATCCAAGTAGATATGGAGCTGAAATCCTTTAGAGCAGGCAGCTTTCTCAGCCAGCCTCCAGAGATGATGATTTCCTGAGTAGAGGGACACCTACAGACTGCCTTGTGCTGGACCTCCTAGGGTCTCCCCCGTGCTCCTGAAGCACCCCATGTTCCTCATCTGTAGCTGCATGTATTGTTCTGCAAGATTGCTTGCCGACAACCAGGATTGTGGAGTTTGCAATTGTTGAGCAAAGCAGTCACACGTCTCTTTTAACAAACGTTTCACTCAACTGAGATTCTGATCCCAGTTGTGCTCAAAAGTTGAGAACTATCTGTATGCATGAATTGTATAAAAAGTGACAAGCTGAAAATGGAAACTATATGTTTTATGGTTTGGAAGGCTAATATTGGAGGGCCATTTGCTTTGTATCAATTAGAGAAATAGTCTCTAAAATTCATCTTTGAACAAAAGCAATTATTCTTATGTCACTTTTTTTCAACTGAAGAACCATTCAGAAATTTGTACGTGTTTGAATTTATATCTTTAATTTCTCCATCCTACTGCTAGTTATTCTGACTCAAAAATAGCCTATGAAACAGAATTCTTAGATTAATTTTGACTAAAAGTTACGTATTTTAGAAGTCTCTTTCCCCTTTTTTGCATTTAGATAAAAAAAGTAATAGGATTATGGTAATGCATGCTACTTCAGAAACTATAACTAGTCAGTATTCAAATGAGTGCTTGCTTACAGAATTATGTTATTTTAAACTATATACTGCATTTCTCAACTCAATTTAAAGCACGAGTGTTTATCCTGAAAGGCCAAAGGGACTTAGCATAAAATATTTTAACCATCTCCTCCAAAATCAACGTTGCTGTCTCCAAAATCCAGTAGTTAAAACTTTCTTCTTATCTTCCAATTAAAGTGCAATCAAAGACTGAAAGGTACAAGGTAAAAGAAAAGGGCTTTCTCATGGGCTACCCTTTGGGACAACAACCATGCGTTGTAGAATATTTTGCAATGCTAGCTTTTTATTGTTCTTTATAGCAGTCCATCTTGTCTAGACATGCAGTTAATTCACCAGTTAAAATAACATCTTCAATTATCTGCACATTCTTCTTTCATAAATTTTATTGCTTTTTATTGTTAGCAATTTTGAAGTGGATGCATGCAATGGGAACATAAACTTTTGAAATCTGTGATTATTTGCAGTACAAATAATCACAAAGGCAAAGCATATTTACAGATATTTAAAATACGCAGTTATCTCAATTAAACCAGAAGATCTAGTATTTTGGGGGGAAATGAGGATCAATGTACAGATTTTCAAGATGCCAAATCATGAGCTAATTAGATACCCAGAAAACAACGGAAAGATAGTTTAGATAAATATATGCCACCAATTTTATCCTATTTTTAACCAGTCAAATCATTCTAAAAAATGAACCTGGGGAAATTTGTTTTAGCCTGTGGTAAAAAGCTTACCTGATACTATCACTCTGTACTCAGAACGCCTTGATGGGGGTCCATATCTGCCCCTTGGGGCCCCACCACCTCCACCGCCTCCTCCTCCTCTGCCAGTGCCCCGACCACTTCTAGGGAACTCCACCCGTAGACGGTACCCATCATAATCATATCCATCCCGTCCGTACACTGCATCTTCTGCATCCCTGCAAGAGAAAAAAGAAAACCACACTGAGCTTAGATTCAAGGAAAGACAGCTGCATCACAGGCCCTCCAGGAACACACTGCATGCAGGAAGTTGGCCTTTGTCTTCAATCGACAAAAAGAGAAGACTTTGTCCCAACAGCATTGCAAGCACACACATTTTTCCCCTGTAAATAACCAACTAAAGTTCCACTCTTGGTATTGCAGCACAACTGTACAAAATAATGCATTACTTTTTCGTATATGCATAAAAAGCAATGCTATTTGTTTAAACTGGGAAGCAGTAACATACAAACAACCTGATAGGTAGCTAGATGTTTTAGATTCCAATGGGAAAAATCTCAATGCATCTGGGAGAAAAGATGAATTACAATATTACCTGTCCAGTAAGTGTGAATATAGAAGATTACTACTATATTCTCCATTTTCTCTTACAAGTTTTCATTTTTCCATTCTAAATGTTCATTAATTTTGTTTTTAATTTGTAAAAAATAGCTTATGTGCTTATTCAAATGTTAATTTAAAACCTGGCTTAAATAGCAATGAATGTACAAATCTATGAGTAAATTCACTGTTAAATAATGGATTGGAACTCATAAAGATATAGTTAGCACTTGTTATAGAAGCTGTATCTCTTTAGAATAAGCAGCAAGAATGTATCACTTTAAAAACATTCTCAGTCACCCAGGTCATGGTTGTTATCCCAAAGGTGCTTTTCTCAAAAAAGGCAACTGGACTTTTGTTTTTGAGAATGTTTGTTTTTGTTTTTGAGAAGGGAGAAGCTTCTTAGATGAGAAACAAAACATCTTCAAGGAAAAACAAAATCCAATTGCCTTTTAAAAAAAAAAAACACCTTTGGGATATAAGTTCAGGCACAAATGCCATGAAAGGAAAATAATCTACACAACCAAATGGATTTTAACCCTCTACATTTACAGCTTCATGACCTCACAAAAGATCTTCTCTAAATATTTTTTCCCATTAAGACTGGAACTAACTTCCCACCCTCCCATGTGTTCTGACCACACCAACTATTAGTCTGACCTTCCTGGGGACAACAACCAGGAATGATTTGGGTTGCAAAGGGACCTAGAAAACAGCAGCAGGTACTACGTGCACCGGGAATGAAACAGAAGAACAGAATTGGAACGGACGTTGGAAGTCTTCTAGTTCAACCCATTGCTCAGGCAGGAAACCCTACACCATTTCAGACAAATGGTTGTGCAATCTCTTCTTAAAATCTTCCAGTGTTGGAGAATTCACAACTTCTGGAGGCAACTCTTCCACTGGTTGATTGTTCTCACTGTTAGAAAATTTCTCCTTAGTTCTAGACTGTTTCTCTCGATTGGTTTACATCCACTGCTTCATGTCCTGCCTTCAGGTACTTTAGCTTGACTCCCTTTTTCTTTGTGGCAGCCCTTCAAATACTGGAAGACTTGCTGTCATGTCACCCCAGTCCTTCTTTTCACTTCACTACCCCTGGACTTTGGCCACTTCTTCCCTACCCGTCACTACGAATGTGCAGGATTCATTACAGGGCAGGAACCGTTGAAAAGACTCCCGATTTCCCCAGGACGACGGACAGTAGCGCCTCTTATTTCAAAATGTTATTTTCTTCCACAAAAATATCGCAACACGGCTCCCATGCACCAAAACGGAGCGGCTTTACCGCGCTCGGTTTACCTCGTCCCGCCCTTTCCCCAATCGCCTCGATCGTCTGACACGTGTAAGGCGAGGATGATGGGATGTGGAGTACCAGGCGCGGGGTTTAGGCTCCGTCCGTCAAGCCTGGCCTAAGAGTAGCTGCCCCCCCCCTTATCCCTTTCAGGGCGGCGATCTCCGTCACCCACGGGCGTTATTTCCACGCGCGCCGTCCCGTCCCGTCCACTGACCTGGGGTCCTCAAACTCAACGAAGGCGAACGGCGGTCCCCCTCGGCGGTTCTTGAGATCGATGTCCCGAATGGCTCCGTACTTGTAAAAGACGTCCTCGATGTCCTTGGTGCGGATGTCCGGCGGCAGGTTGCCCACGTAGATGCGGCAGTCGTTGTTCCCGGCCGGGCCGCGGATCACGCCGCCACCAGACATGGCGAGGTCAGCAATGGCTGCGGTTGGGGTTGGTCGGTGTGTGAGAGAAGAGGCGGAGGAGCAAGGGCGGGAAGCAGCCCGAGAAGGAGCGGGGGGGAGAAGAAAAGAGGAATTAAAAAAAACCCGGCAACGATCCGATCCAACGAAGAAAAAAGAGAGCGAAAGAAGAAAAAAGCAGGCGAGGCCAACGGGCAACGACAGCAGCAGCGACGCCTCCCTCCCGCTTCGATTCTCCCAGATGCCACAAAATGGCCGTCCACTCATGCGCTCTACTTGCCCTGCGCAAGGATCCTTCCGCGCCGTTGACGTCACACTCCTGAGGGGGGAAACTGAGGGGAGTGAGGACTTCCCGCCCTTCGTCTGGCGCATGCGCAACTCTCCAGATTTTTTTGTTGTTGTTTCCCAACCCCCGCTAAAGGTTTCTTTCCAAAGTTATTATCGAACAGCTTANTCTGGCGCATGCGCAACTCTCCAGATTTTTTTGTTGTTGTTGTTTCCCAACCCCCGCTAAAGGTTTCTTTCCAAAGTTATTATCGAACAGCTTATAGGGCGCCGTTCGATATTTGCCGACCTTAGATGCGGCGTTTTTAAGTCACCCTCTTGGGCTTTTATTTGAAAAAAAACACCCAATTTCAAACAGGCCTCGTGGTCGAGGACTTCCGCTAGTCTCCAGGGGCCGCGAACCGTTAGAAGCGCGCGAGAAGAAGATCCGGCTTTTATGAGGAGTTGCACAAAGGAGGGTGCATAATCCCACAATGCACCACGCGGAGGGCCGCCTTGGCGCCAAAGAGAAGAATGTTCCCACAATGCATTGCGAAGAACGAGGGCTGCCAATAGGTTTGAGGTCAGGCGGTGATCTGGAAACAAAAAATGCAACACGCTGATACAAAACCCACTTAGGGAGGCCTCCTTTCCATGTAAAAAGAAAAGACGTATTGAGGAAACAAAACGGCATTTTTAAAATTGAGGGTCAGCGGACGCATCACCATTTTTTTAAAAATTCCCTCAATGTTGCAATTCGTTAACGCGCATTCAAGCTAAAACACGTATTTATATTCACGTGTGTCTGTTGCAAAAGATGTAGGAATGCCCCAATTGCTAGAATGTTCTTAAATTGACATTTGGTGCATATACTTCAGTGTGGGATGTCTGGAATTGCCACTTCATTAATTTATTCCATTGCATCTCAAAAGGTCACCACCTCCAATCTACATGACCTAAAAATACAGTTATGACCATTTTTCACACTTATGACCGTTGCAGCATCCTCATGATCATGTGATTTACATTTCTACACTTGACAGCTGACTCACATTTATGATGGTTGTAGTATCCTGGTGTCGTGTGATCACCTTTTGCAACCTGAAAAACAAAGCCAATGGGGAAATCAGATTCACTTAACTGTGTTACTAATTCAGCAATTGCAGTGATTCACTTCAGTGTGGCAAGAAAAATTGTAAAATGGGGCAAAATTCACTTAACAAATTTCTCACTTGGGAACATAAATTTTGGGCTCAATTGCGATCATAAGTTGAGGGCTACCTGTACGTTGGGGAAATAGAACAGCCACTTCATAAATGGCACAACATAGAACAAACCCATCAGGATTCAGCAGTCCATCTGCATTTAAAAGACACAGGCCACTCTTGAAAACAGCGGTCCACATTTCGGACAGAGGACTGCTGGTTTGAAGGATGGGTGTCAAAGAAGCCATATCAAAACTGAACAGGTCTCTATAGGGGGGGAGGGATATGACATCATTCATCTTCAATCTACAACACAGTCCTTTCAGCAGTTCCAAGAAGGATCCACAGGCATTTAAATGTACCACTCAGGTGACCCTGAGGATACAGATAACCCTGAGGACACATACAGGTGACCTTAATGACTCTAAAAGAATGCAAATGACCAGCTGTCTGCAAGGAATATAAATCCTTCTATTCCCCACCATCAAGTTAGAGCTGAAGAAGCTTCTTGGATGAGAAGAGGAACGTCTTCAAAAGAAAAAGAAAAACCAAGAAACTCCAGTTGCCTCTTGAAAAAGCACTTTTGGGATAATCATGACCTGGATGACTGAGAAATCTCCATAGTCAATAAACTGAAGACTTTTCATCTCAGGATCGGATCCAATACAGGTAGTCCTTGACTTACAACAGTGTTTATTGACTGTTCTAAGTTACAACAGCACTGAAAAGTGATCTATGACTGTTTCTCACACTTATGACAGTCGCAGAATCCCCATGGTCACATGATCAAAATTCAGAGGCTTGGCAACTGATTCATATTTATGAAGGTTGCAGTGTCCCTTTTGCAAACTTCTGACAAGCAAAGTCAATGGGGAAGCCAGATTCATTTAACAATCATTTTAGTAACAACTACAAAGTTTCACATAATAACTGTTGTGAGAAAGGTCATTAAATGGGGCAAAATACTCAATAAATGTCTCACTCAGCAATAGAAATTTTGGGTCATAAGTTGAGGACTACTTGTACAGAG
This sequence comes from Laticauda laticaudata, assembly GCA_004320025.1. Taxonomy (NCBI): domain Eukaryota; kingdom Metazoa; phylum Chordata; class Lepidosauria; order Squamata; family Elapidae; genus Laticauda; species Laticauda laticaudata. The sequence continues at coordinate 22,439 of BHFT01020520.1, read as the reverse complement.
TTCCAGTTGTTTAGACATCATTCCCAGATGGTTTGGTGTGAGGTGAAGTAAATGAGCCTCCACTTATTTATTGGTTTTATTAGATTGATGGTTATGTGCCATTAATTTGTTTTCGACTCTTTGCAACCACTTAGATAGATTTTTCTCCATGACAATTTGTACTTATCCTGGTTTTCCAGGTCTCCCAAGGATGCCCGTGTAACTGAATCCATCACACTGGAGTTTATAAGCAGCTACACTTTCACTTTACTACTACCATTAGGCCAACATTTCTGTTCCTATGGGAGAGACAGTTGCTAAATGAGTTTTGTCCCATTTGATAACGCTTTTTTTTGCTACAATTCTATTTGTTCAGTCATTGCATTTGATTGAACTGCATTGAATCATTGCATTGGTTAACTTAGTAATACAGTTGTAAAATTAATCTGGCTTCCCCATTGAGTTTATTTGTCACAAAAGATGATCACAGGTCCCCAGGACACTGCAACTGTCATAAGTATGAGCCAGTAGGACAGACTCTAAATCATTTTTGAATAAGCCGAATGGGGCTCCCTTCTTATTTCCCTCCATTGTGAAAATCTACCTACTTTCAATTTTCTGCCATTCCCCGAACCATCAGAGAACTGTCGTGCAATCTGCAAGATTTCTGAGAACTGGAGAAGCTAAATGTTTCAAAAGGAAACAAGAATATTCTAGAAATTCTAGACCTAAAAAACCTAGGACTACGTGGCCTTTGGTCCCATCTAAGTATAGTTTTTAAAATCATACATTGCAATGTCCTACCTGTCAATAAATACTTCAGCTTCAACCATAACAATACAAGAGCAAACAATAGATACAAACTCAAGGTTAATCGCACCAAACTTGATTGCAGGAAATACGATTTCAGCAACAGAGTGGTCAATGTCTGGAATACTCTACCTGACTCTGTGGTTTCTTCCCCAAACCCCAAAAACTTTAACCTTAGACTGTCTACTATTGACCTCACCCCTTTCTTAAGAGGTCTGTAGGGGACATGCATAAGCGCATCAACGTGNTTGGGGGGGGGGGGAGAACCTTTGGGATCTTACTCAAGAGTGTTTTATTTGAAACTTTATCAAAAGGTGTTTTTTTTTTTGAAGTTCAGGTATCAGCAAGCTCATCTTCACACAGTCTTGCATTCATGGGGGGGCTTGGAGTGACTGAAAATTAACTGCTATTATGCGGTATTCCCAAATCCGGTGAATTTTCAACAACAGTATCATAAATGGGAAGAAAACTGCCAGGGTACAAGATCCATACTGAATCAGAAGAGGATTCAGAGAAATTGGAACATGTTCAAAAAGGGGCAGGAATGATCAGTGAACTCGAAATTAAAGTCATTTGAAGAGACTGGAAAGAGCTAAATAGTTCAATCTTGAGAAAGAAAGTGAAAGGAAGGAGGAGACAAGATATATAGTACCTGAAATATATCACACAGAAGAAGGTCAAAACTGTTCTTCCCTTTGTTCAGGATGCACGGCATGGAAAATGGACTTGTAAATTACGGGAAAAGACATTTTGATTTAATATTAGGGGTGATGGATAATACTGGATGTGTTCCAATAGAGGCTAGAGAGCCATCTGGAAGAGTGTTTTTCATTTGGACTCCTGCAAATCAAATGCATTCAGAAACTTCCCAAGGATGAACAGGACATCAATTCTCCTTTCTGCCCTTCCCAGAGCGTAGTTTTGAACAGGATTATGCAGAGATCCAAATTCAAAGGCAAAATGTGAGATTTGGGGCAGATGTGAGCAGACACGTAACCCTCATGGAGGACTTTTTAAAGCTCTTAAAAGCTTGTTTTAAAATAGGAAGAGGAGGGAAAAAGTACATATGTTTGCAGACTTGAATTATTTGTAAAAAATAGTAAAGGCAGGATAATATATATATATATATATATATATATATACATACAATCTATATAATCTATTTCTATTTAATCTACCTCTATATCATCTATCTCTAATCTATATCATCTATCTCATCTACCTGTCTCTTATCATCTATATGATCTATCTGTCTGTCTCACTGGAGAAGAACCTGATGCTGGGAATGATGGCAATAGAAGAAGGGGATGGCAGAGAATGAGGTGGCTGCATGGAGTCACTGAAGTAGTCGGTGTGAGCTTAAATGGACTCTGGGGGATGGTCGAGGACAGAAAGGGCTGGAGGAACGTTGTCGCGATGGGTTGGACATGACTTTGCAACTAACAACAACATCTATCTATCTATCTATCTATCTATCTATCTATCTATCTATTCTATCTATCATATCTATCATATCTACCTATCTCTCTCTTTCTCTCTCTCTCTTTCCTGTCTGTGATTCTGAAGCTGGTTGACAACCACCAACACTAACTGCCATTGATAGCTTGATCTTGTCTAAATTTGTTGCAATTTGGGGTTGGGATTTTTCTTTTTGCAGAGTCCCCTCGGATCTCTGCACTGAATTTGAGTACAGGTAGTCCTCAGCTGACAACAGTTCGTTTAGAGACCATTCAAAATTATACGGGCATTGCAAAAAGTGACTTGGGACCATTTTTCACACTTAACAACAGTTGCAACATCCCCTTGGTCACATGATCAAAATTCAGATGTTTGGCAACTGGTTCATATTGAACCATTGGTTCATATTGACCAATATGCTATGGTCATATGATCACCTTTTGTGACCTGACGAGCAAATTCTAATTTAAATTACTAATTTAACAACTGGTGATTCACTTAACAATTGTGACAAAGGTTGTAAAACGGGACAAAGCTCACTTAACAAATGCGTCGCTTAACAATAGAAATGTTGGACGCAAAGTTTTAAGCTGAGGACTACATGTAATGCAAGTGCCAAAAATTGGGCATGGAATTTCTTGCCATTGTGAATTGTCAGACGTAACAAGATAAATCAACAGCCATTCCCTTTCTTTAAATCTTGGGCCTTCAACCCCAGCTCTATGCATTATTGCTGTATCCACCAGCTTCCCACAAGATATGACTAAAGCATCCCATTGTTTTGGTTCATTCATATATCTCTGTGAAGGAAATTGGACTCCAGGCACAGAGGTGGTATTCAGCCAGTTCTGACAAACCGGTAGCAGAAATTTTGAGTAGTTACAGAGAACCAGTAAATACCACCTCTGGTTGCCCCTGCCCCCATCTATTCGCTACCTCCCGAGTCCCAGCTGATTGGAGTCCCAGCTGATCAGAGTCCCAACTTATTGGTTGGGTCTTCTTTTGTTCCCCTGCACAGGATAACAGAGCTGGAAAGCAGGTTATTGGGATCCCCTCCCTTACCCCTAAAATGTCATTGGAAGGGGACCTCACCCTACCTCTATCTTAAAAATGTCATAAGAAGGAGTGCCATGCCCACCAAGCCATGCCCACAGAACTGGTATAAATTTTTTTGAATACCATGACTGTCCAAGCAATTCAAATAAATGCGCTGTATAGTGTATTTATATAGTGTATTACTGATGCTAATGCTCTGTACAAGAATCTGAACTACTAACAGTCAAAGCAAACTGGTGATCGATAAGAGTCAATGGAATTCAAAATAGGATTTAGATCTCTTTTGGGCATGAAGGGACTCGAGACCAATGACACATTTAACCCCTCCCTCAGGCTCAGGCTTGTCATCTCTTATATCCTTTGCCTGCAATTGGATACTTAATGGATGAATATATGGAAATGACATTGGGAGGCGGAGGGGCTGGGAAAACAGATGCTGTTTAGGGAAAGGTGAGATAAGAGTGGACACAGCCCTCAGCTGCATAATAGGCAGATTCAGAAAGGAACTTCCATAACTTCTCAGGCTGTAAAAGAGACAGTGAAAGATTTGTAATTTTAGACTTGCAAGATGTTAATGTAATCTTACCACAAGATAGAATTGAGTCATCTAATCATATTTTCTATCTGGTCTACCTGGGTAAGCTGGCATCAATTGTGCCCAGAGTACTGCATCCAGTTTTGGTCACCACACTACAAGAAAGATGTTAAGAGTCTAGAAAGTGCAGAGAAGAGCAACCAAGATGATTAGTGGACTGGAGGCTGAAACGTACGATGAATAGCTACAGGAACTGGGCTTGGCTAGTCTAGTGAAGAGAGGGACTAGGGAAGACGTAGCAGTGTTCCAATATTTGAGGGGCTGTCACAGAGAGGAGGAAGAAGTCAAGCTATTTTCCAAAGCACCCCAGACAAGGAATAATGGATGGAAACTGAACAAGGAGAGGTTCAACCTGAAGGAGAAATTTTCTGACAGAATAATCAACCAATAGAACAGTTTGTCTTCAGAAGTTGTGGAAACTTCATCATTGGAAGCTTTCAAGAAGAGACTGGACTGCCATCTCAAAAAAGGTATAGGGTCTGCTTGGCCAGGAGATTGGACTAGATTACCTACAAGGTCCTTTTCAACTCTGTTAATCTCTATCTGTGCAAGTCAGGAAATACAAATCTCCCACGTTCTCTTTTTCAGCCTAAGAAGTTAGCTTTTGAGTCTTCTCCTCTGCCCATAATGTTGTTGCAGGCTGTGCCCCCTTTTACCTCATCATTTTCTCTGCAGCATCCTTTCTCCTCCATCTCCCAAGGTCAACCTTGCCCACCACTGCAGTTTAAATATATACAGGAGAGACAAGGATGCATTTTGCCAATAAAGGCCCTGTCACACTGCCCAACGGATGCAAAACAGACACAAAGGACGAGCAAAATGTTCCATCCATTGTTATCCGCTCTCAAAAGGGGCAAAAATTTGCATAACCGAGCGGATTAACACGGATGCGGGGAGGACGCAGGGTGGATGGAAAGCGGATGGCAGGAACGGAAGCCTAGCGGATGGTAGCGGATGGCACATCCCGCAGGGCTTCAGGGGGGCCTCAGCAAAGCGGACGCGGAACGGATACAGCGGATGCAAGAGCGGATGCACAGTGGATGAAGCGGATGCAAAGGAAGCCTAGCGGATGCACAGCGGAAGCCTAGCGGATGCCTGGCATTAATGCCAACATGTGGGGGGGAGCATTTGCGCAAGCCTCCCGGATATAAAGGGAAGCAGCTCGCACGTGGCCAGCATTCGGAGAAAGACCTGCTGCAGGATACATCGAGTCCTTGCCTGCCCTGCCTGCATGCCTGCCTGCAAGCCTTGCTTGCCAGCCTTCCTGCCAGCCTGCTCCAAGCCTCCTGGCCAGCCTCCCTGCCAAGCCTTACTGTCTGCCTGCTGCCAGCCTTGCCTGCCAGCCTGCCTTCCAGCCCTCCCTGCCAGCCAGTGCTGCCTGCCAGCCTTGGTGCCTGCCTGCTTGCCAGCCTTGATGCCTGCCTGCCTGCCTTCCTGCCAGCCTTTCCTGCCAGCCTTCCTGCCAGCCTTGGTGCCTGCCAGCCTCCCTGCAGCCTCCCTGCCAGCCAGCAACCCCACAACCATGAGGAAGAAGCGAAAGTCTCAGCAACCTGCCACCATCCCTGGCAAGAGGGACAGGGCCACCCTCCCGCCCCCTGTCCCTGACTCTGCTTCTGCTGGGGCTTCTGCTGCTCGGGCTCGCTCGTTTCTGTGTGCTGGAGCTTCTGCTGAAGCTGCTCCTGGCGGTGGTGCTTCTGCTGCGTACTCTGCTGAAGCTGCTGCTGGTCCTGCTCGTCCTGCTCGTGCTCCTGGACTTGCTTGTCCTGCTCGTCCTGCTTCATGCTCCTGTCCTGCTGGTGCTGCTTGGTGCTGGTGCTGCTGGGGCCTCTGGTGATTACTCTGCTGCTGCTGATCCTGGTCCTGCTGCTGCTGCTGATGATGATGATGATGCTGATCTGCTGCTGCTCGCTGAATGATGATTGATGATTATACTCTGCTGGTGATGATGAGAGGATGATGATGATGATCCTGCTGGTGCTGCTGGTGCTGCTGCTTGGTGGTCGGTGTGGAGGAGCAGCCCCTACCACCTGGGAGCCCCTCTGATGAGGGCCCATCTGGTCCTGGCAAAGGGAGGAAGAGGCATATGCGGGGACGGGAGAGGAGGCACAATACTCCATTGAGGAGGAACACGAGGATGAGGTGCTGGAGTGGCTGAGAGAGAATGACTATCTGTGGCGGAAGGGACACCGGCTTGTACAGGGACACCAAAAGGAAGCAGGCTGCTTGGAGAGAGAGGGCGGGAGTATGGGTTACACTTCGGAGGTGCTCCTCGGCTGGTGGGAAATATATGCACACCTGGTACGGGAAGCTGCATCTGAAGAAATCTGGCCAGGCCACAGTAAAGCTGACGACAGAGAGACCTATGTCATGGCCAGGTGCAGCTTCCTGGAGGGTGAGATCCACCACCGAGGAGCACCAGGAGTCCCTCTGTCTACCCTCTCTCTCCGGCAGCCTGCTGAGACCCATCCTCTTCCGGCTGAGAGTCAGTCCCTGTCTCCAGGCAGGTTTCTCTGGAGCGTGCCACGCGCGTGAGAACCCACGGACAGCTGTTGTCACCGTGCTGGAGCACGTGGAGGACTCCCTGGTGCGGTGGGAGAGAGGAGACATTGAGTCCAACCAACAGTCGTAGCCAATCCACCCCCCAGCTCCGCCTCCACAGAAAGGCAAGAGAGCCAGACAGCAGGAGGGGCAGAGCCACACTGTTCCTGCTGGAGATCAGGGACACCATCCGCACCAGTATAGATCTCCTCTCTCAGCTGGTGCGTCAGCACCGACTCCTCATCTCCAACGCAAGCCCTTTCCTCACTATGTCAACCAGACCCTCAAGAACATGGAGGAACCCAGTACCAGGTGGTGAAGGACCGGATCACGGAGCTGCTTCACAACCCTCCAGACCCAGAGGAACTGCTCCCACCCATCAGGGTCTGCTCCTCCACCCAGGTGATGTCCCTCCCATACCAAGGCTTCCCACAGCCCCTCACCTACCAGGGCTATGGCTACCAGGAGGTCCAGCAGCACAGGCAGCAGCCCTTCCCAGTCCAGGCACAGAGTCATCGGGCGACACCGTTGCCACCGGTTCCACTTGATGCCACCGATGCCAGCCACGCCAATGATGCCACCGACGACAGCGATGCCACCCACACCACCGATGCCACCCATGCCAGTCCTCACCAGCTGCAGACCAGACAGCCCCACTACACTACTCCTTCCTCCACCCACAGCCAAGCTCACTGTCATCAGTACTGGGGCTGACACCCCATGGCATGGAGGAAGGAGCTCTCAGCATCACGGGCTTGAGCCAGCTGTCTGAGAGCTTCCTCAACACACCGTCCCCTGTTGTCCTCTCGGGGCCAGGCACCCCATTGGGGCTTCAGACCAGCACTGCAGCAGCAACCACCTCCACAGCACCTGGACCCTTCACCCCTGAACTGGCACACTCCGAGTGACCGTGAACGACTGCCAGAGACTGGGTGTGGACTTTATTTGGACACTTGACTTGGGTCATTTTTGTTTTACAAGCTTGTTGTTCAATAAAGTTTATCTCTCTTGATTCACACACTTGCTTCACTTTCTTTTTTTTTTAATAAGAGTCTGGTGAAACTTTTAGAAATTGTTTTAAGCCTTTGCATGCTTGTGGGATGGGTTAAGATAGCAGTGGGATGGGCAGGGATACCTCTGGGATGGGTAAGGATAGCAGTGGATAGATAAGCCTCCAGGCAACAGCATAGTGGGACTGTATGGTTCACCCTCCATGTGCCACACCTATGGCCCTTTATTATCGAATAATAATGTACATAATCATCCCACAACATGTCAACACAAACACACTCTTTATTAAACGCCTGTTCATTGTAGGCCATCCCAACTATACACTGGACCCAAATCAATCACAGACCGATCGTGAGTGGACAGCTGATAGGAAGCACCCATTAATCTAATACTATTCATCCTGTCTTTGCCACTCCCACTGCTACCAGCTGGGAGTTTTCGCCAGTTATCTTCAGGAGGTTGCACTGCTTCTTCCCTTCACAGATTGCAGAGCTCTCGTGTAGGGCGCCTTATTGCACATCCTGAGTGTCCTTACTCGTTCGTCCTTGCCTCCATTCCCCAGTCGCTCCATGTCCTCATTGCTTGTTGGAGGTCCACGAGCGTCTTTCTGGCAAGACCAGCGGTAGGCGGCTGCGCAATAGATTGTGCAGTGCAAGCAAGCTTCCACTGATCCCCTCACTGGTCTCTCGGTGGTGGTGAGAAGTAACCATGAACACATTATTGGCCAGGATGCCAAAGGCATTCTTCCACCACCCCGCCTTGCCGCTGGACAGCCTGTAGTTTGAAAGATACTCTCTTCGACGGGTGAAGGTTGTCTTTGAAGTGAAATGGGCTTCATGAGTAGGTTCTCGTGAGGAGATAGAGCCGTCATCCCACGATGAGAAGTAGGGCACTCTTGGCGTGTCGTTGGGCAGGGGTCTGGAATCTGGGAAAGCCACTGATGAGGTTGCCTTTCAGCCCCACTTCCTTGAGGTCACTGTGCGATAATGTATACCTGGTGCATGCTGAACATGAGCCTGCTGCCTGTAAGATCAATGTACATGATACTTTTAGTCAGACATCGACCATGGCAAAGAGGACGATGCTGAAGATAGCTCTGTCATTGAATAAGGTGGACCCGCATTGGGTTGGTGCTTTGCAGGCCTCAGTGCCATTCCATCTAATGGCTCCAACGGTTGTGTGGAAGTTCCCACACTCTTGGTAACCACTGCTCTGCAAACTTTCTTCCAGCCTTCCTTCGTGAGGGGCACTGGAGGAGCTCCTCTTGTATTCTTCGATGATGGCCTGCACCACTTCTCTGAACCACAATTTCTGATGTGTTGGGTGGCAACCCTCCAGCCAAATAAAAACTGCATGCCTCCTGTAGTGGTGGCCTGAGGCCAGGTGGCGCAGAGCTCAGTACCACCTTGAGCCCAGGTTCCGGCTGGGCTGGAAGTTGGTTTTGCCTTGGTCAACCTGGGTGTCAGGCGCTGCACAACTTCGTCAAACATGGCTGGCAGCAATCTCTATGAAGTTCTGGAATGGCCCGAGTGTCTTTCGTTCCTGAAGCTCCACCATTCAGCTCTGTTGGTACAGTCCGTACTCCCCTGCTCTTCTGAGAAACGCATCTTCGTACCCAGACTTCTTGCCGCCTCTTTTATTCCGTAGTAGAGTCACAGAGCCTGCCAGATGGTTTGCACTGTTGCGCAGAAGGATGGTGGCCTGTCAAAAGGACTTTGTTTACGATCCACGTGACATGACTGGAGGCTGTGGAAGAGGAACGAGGCAGATGAAGGCTGCAGAGGTCCGACCGCAGGGCTGCTGTTTCTGAAAGTGAGAATCCAGATGAAGTTGCTCCGCCTTTTTATAGGCAGTAATACGGTGTCGGTCCCTTTGCTCCTCTAGGCATCCTCTTGGCATCCTCTGGCATCCTGTAGACATCCTTAATATCCAAGATAGGTCCCTCTGCGAACGTTTTTTTTCCCGTTTTAAACCCCTTTTGTTCCGCTTGGCATCCGTTCTGCATCCGTTCTGCGTTCCGTTCCCGCTTCCTCCCTGTATCGGCGGATGCGAGTTGCACGATTTTTGCGCACGGATGCCTTCGCGATCTAGCGGATGGCGTAACAGATGCAGAACGGATGCGTAGCGGTGCAGAACGGACGAATTGGATACATTTTCCGCCAAAAGTTTTGGGCAGCCCAAAACCTTTCTGAGTGGATGAAACGTCAATAAATGGATGCTGGACGGATAGAAAGGAAGCAAAACGGAGGCAGTGAGTACATTGCGTTAACCAACGGATGGCAAGCTTTTTTGTCCGTTTTACATCCTCTTTGCATCCGTTGGTGCAGTGTGACATGGGCTTTAGGCTCAAAGGGAAACCACATTCTAAGGCGACCTTTGGTTTGTATTCCATGAAAACTCGAGTACCTGCATGGTGTGTTCCTCAAACAATATAGGGAAGAAGGAGAAGCAGCCCTGAAACAGACACAAACAAGGAAGCAAGAATTGCACACCTGAATAAGGTGTTTTTTACACCAGAATTAGGAGTGAGGTACAGAATCTTAGAAAGTGTGAGAGTCCTCACTGATTAGTCAGTATATGTTTCATTGTCCTGAATTGCTTCTTCCTGGTTTTTGTAGACATTTTGTAAGCTGCCATGAATGAGATAAGCTAATAAGGAATTTTTATCTCTTGATTATTTATGTCTGACAGTCGTATTACTTTCCAGGTCCTGCCTCCACTCTGTCTCTCACCCTCATTCAGCAATTGGCCATTGCCTTCCCAATGGCCTAGAAATACAGATAGTTCTTGATTTGCAGCCACTGTTTAGTGACTGATGCTGAAAAAAAGCAACTTATGACTGATCCTTGCACTTAACACCAATGGCAGCATCCCTGCAATCACATGATCAGAATTGGAGCACTTGGCTTCCAGCATGTATTGATGATGGTTGCAGCATCCCAGTGCCACATGATCCCCATTTACAACTTTCCCAGGGTGCTCCTGATAAACAAAGTTGACCACCCCCCCATCTTGATCTTACTTCAGTCCTCCAGGTGGGACAATATTGTCCATCAAGAAAATGAGCAAACCTGTTTTGTAGGATCAGGAAACATGCCTCTTATCATCCACCAGAGGGCAGACAAACCAAAAAGAAACAAGCTGGGTCTTTGCCTCTTACAAAGGCAGGTCCTTATCTTTAAAACAAAAACAGCCATAAAATAAAAAGGAAGAAAAGACTCAAAAGCCCCTTGGGTTGTCCTACCCTAATAGCACTGTCCCAGAAAATGGCCCTGTCTCTTGTGCTCATCTTAGCTATGAGCGGGTGTTGGATGGATTATAATAAAATGGATGGATTATAATAGACAGACTTCTAATGGAGAGAAACCTTAAAATAGTATTTTCCAGCCTGGAAACTTTAAGCTCCTGGCTGGGGGATTCTGGGAATTGAAGTCTACGCATCTTAAAGTTGCAAAGTTTGGAAAACACTGCCTTAAAAAAATGAAAGTCACTTCTCGTGAGATAGGCAGCTATATAAATTTGATTGAGAGGCAGGCATATATATATATATGTCATATATATATATGTCATATATATATATGTCATATATATATATGTCATATATATATATATATATATATGGATCTTTGGTTATTCGGGTTTTCTCCCGCGTAGAATTGGAAGTATCTAGGCAACGTTTCGATGAAGATCCACATACAAATACTCGCGAAAACCTCAGAAAACAATATTTTTTTTTCTACTGGTTCTATGAGAGGCCACGAGCGCAGCAATCAAAAACCGACCTCTGTCAGTGCTAGTGAGGTGAGCTGTTTTTTTAGCTCAGCTGATGCGTGGCAATCCGTGCAATTTGCCGTGCAAATCAGCTGATCTAAAAGACAAAGGGAATATAGGACGGGGGGGGGGGCCTAGCCAGAGTTNATAGGACGGGGGGGGGGGCACTAGCCAGAGTTGGTATTTGTCGGTTCTCTGAACTACTCAAAATGGTCCAAACTATCTGAATACCACTTCTGAGCTGACCACATGGAATTGAGAGTGAGGGGGTTTTATACCTTCTCTGGGCTTTGCACTTGAACTTCTTGTTTCTGTGCAAGAACATATATTTTATTGGCTGTTGTCAGACTCCCATGGAGCCATGTAGGGGCCATAGCTGGGTCTATAGGCAAAGTACAAATCCTAGGTGTCTGTCTGAGCTAAGTTTGGTTGACATTTCTGGGGGTAATGCAATGAAGGGGCTTGTGTTTCTGAAAGGGTGTTGTGTAATTCCTATTGTAGCTTAATGTTTTTTTCCTGTGTTGGATCTTGGGTGAGGGTATTTGCTTATGAATACAGCTATCTATTTTTTTATTTCTTAAGTGCTGACATCTTCTGTGGGCTAATAAGAAAAGGTGGGGGCTGCTTTCTCCCTCAAAAAAAACAACAACATGTTTCTCCATTTCTCATCCAGGGAAATATAACATTCTGACTTTTTAATATTTCTCAAAATATTTCATTCTTCTAGGAGAGGGGTGTGTGCTAACTTTCTATAGTGCAAATTCTGCCCCCTTCTGTTCATGCGCCATGATACTGTCTAGCATGCAACTACACAAGAGGCCGTTGTGTTGCAGTGAATAACCCAGGGCTGCAAGTCATTTTAATGATCTGTGATGCTGCAGATACCTCTGCTTCTGCTGCAGCAGACTTTAGTCTGTCCCCAACTTCTCCTGGGCACCCTTCCAAAGTTCTTGATGTAAGCAATCCACCAATCTTGCTTTCCAAGAATCCCTCCGGGTCCCAGAGACATCTTCTATTTCTAAGGGGATCAGAGAAGCTCACACAACTTGGCAATGTTCCAGCTTCCCATTTTACCATATAAGATAGTACTTTCAAAAATAAAATCAGAGCAGGTAGGGAATCTGCTGGGTACCAGGAAAGGGATTTATGAATGTGGTAATAGCTGCAGACCCCATGCAGTATTGCTCATCCATTCCTCAAGAGGACCACTACAGGTGGTCCTCCAATTGAGCCCAAAATTTCCATTGCTCAGCGAGACAATTGTTAAATGAGTTTTGCCCCATTTTACAACCTTTCTTGCCACAGTGGTTAAATGAATCACTGCAGTTGTTAAGTTTGTAATATGGTTATTAAATGAACCTGGCTTTCCTCTGTTGACTTTGCTTATCCCAGGATTGCAAAAGCTGATCATGTGATCCTGGGGGTACTGCAACTGTCATAAATACAGGTCAGTTGCCAAGCATCCAAATTTTGATCATGTGACTAGAGGGATGCTGCAACAGTCTGAGGTAATTCCCCATTAGGAGAATGAGCGCATACAGGGAGACGTATAGAGAGTAGTGTTTGAATAATACACACAAAGTACACAGATACACTGTACAGTAAAAGTAGGTTTTTATTTCCAGAAAGTTTAAGCAAAGTCCAAACACAGTCCAAAGAGTTAAATCAGTCAGTGTTCAATCCAGGAATAATCCAAATATCAAATTCCAGTGTCAAAAACAGTTCAGGATCAGACTTTCATTAAATTCCAGTCATACCAGTCAATTAGAAGAAATGGAGCAATAGCAATACTTTCCAACAGAAGGAAATAAAGATACACTCACACTCTCTTCTGAGACTCAGACTAAAACTAAACAATGCAGGTTTCTGGCTCCATCTTATGGCCATTTGAGAAACCACACCCAATTGCATGCTCTTGCATTCCCTTAAAGAGACAGTATTAAAATGTTTATCCTGGTTTATATATTTCTAACCCAAATACCTGTTAGGTGACTTTTATTCCTAACAGTCTTAAGTGAGAAAAACAGTCCATTTCACTTTTTTCAATGTCATTGTAACTTCAGACAATCATTAAATAAACTGTTGTAAGTCAAGAAACCTGTAATATTTTATCAGAGAAATACTGGATGAGATTTTATGCTCTCGGACAGGGGTGACAAACTTGATTTCATTGAGGGTCACATCAGGGTTGTGTTTGACCTTGGGTGGGGGGCCGTGGCCATGGTGGGTGTGGCCAGCTTGACGTCACTCATGTTGGGGGGTGGTGCCTGTGGCAACCCGAGTGCTGTGCCAGCAAAAATGGGGTCCTGAGCTCCGTTTTTGGCTGGGACAGCCTCCTGCAACCCATTGCCAGCAAAAATTAGAGCTCCATTTTTGCTGATAGAGTCAACGCGGGCTGGTCCTTCGCTGTTTCCAGGGCAGCCTCGTGGGCCAGATCTAAGCATCCCATTGGCCAGATGCGGCACATGGGCAGGGGTGGGATTCAAAAATCCCAGCAACCAGTTGGCTACCAGGTTGCTGAGTGGGTGTGGCCATGGTGGGCGTGGCCTACAGGAACATCCTGTTTCTGGTGGGCCTCCAGAGCCCGGGGGAGTCCGTTTTCATCCTCCCATGAGCCCAGAGGCTTCTCCTGGGCCTCTGGGAGGGTGAAAGCGGCCTCCCCTGGGCTCTGGAGGCCCTCCGGAAGCCAGAAACAGGCCCATTTCCGGATTCCTGGAAAGGCCTTTTTTCCTCCTCTCAGCGCCTCCATGTAGACCCTGCACTTATTTGCACCGTGTGGAGACTCCTGGGAGGGGTGGGGTGGGGTGGGTAGGTGGGGCCAGCGGGTCAGTTGAAATACCGCTTCGTCAAACCAGATGTAACTTTAACATCCAGTTCGCCCAAACCGGTCCAAACTAGTAGAATATCACCCCTGCCTATGGGCCTTGAGTTTGACACCCCTGCTCTAGAATAATCCAGCCTTAGAGCAGGTGGTATTTTATCCTTCCTTTGAAATCCTTTCTCTAACCACCACTGAGATTATTCCACAGCCTCCCAATGTTTCTTGCATCATGTACAGATGGTCCTCGACTTACAACCATTCGTTCAGTGACCACTTGAAGTTACAACGGCACTGAAAAAGCGACCTATCCCCAGTTTTCACACTTACGACTGTTGCAGCATCCCCGTGGTCAAAATGCGGGTGCCTGGCAATGGGCATGCCTTTACGAGAGTTGCAAGGTAGACGAGAGAAACCAGATTTTCTTAATGACCACACGATTCCCTGAACAACTGCAGTGATTCGCTTAACAATGGTGGCAAAGGAGGTTGTAAAATGGAACAGAACTCGCACAATAACTGCCTTGCTTAGCAGTGGAAAATTTGGGGCTCCATTGTGGTTGTTAATCAAGGACTGTCTATATTTTGGACATATTGCATTTCGCTCACCGTCTTCTAGTTGTCCCACCAACCCTCTTCCATCTCTCCTTTTTTCCAGTTCATAAAAAAACTTGCTTATCGTGCTTTGAATTTAACCTTGCCTTCTCCTTTCCTGTCTCCTCTTTGAGTTGCCGAGCACCAGGGGAAGCTGTTTGAAATGACATACAATAAAGGCTCATCATGTGCTACTTGAGGCTCAGGGAAGTTTTTTTGCTGGTAAATGTATTCCCACCGAAGAGGAGTTTCAACAATCATATGATGCCTGGAGCAGTCCGGGGTGTCCTGCAGTCTTTATTCTAAAGCTTTTGGCAGCACTTTAAAAAGAAAAAAGAAAAAGAGAGAGAGAGAGAGAGAGAAAGAGAGAGAGAATGTTCTTGTTGGGCGTATGAAATCATCTTATACAGGTAGTCCTCGAGTTACAATCACAATGGAGCCCAACATTTATGTTGCTAAGTGAAACATTTGCTGAGCGAGTTTGCCTCTTTTTTATGACTTTTCTTGCCACGCCGGTTAAGCAAATTGTTCCATTTGTTACGTTAGTAATGTGGTTGTTAAATGAATCTGGTTTCCCCATTGACTTTGCTTGTCAGAAGGTCGCAAAAGGGGATCACAGGACCTCAGGACACTGCAACCATTATAAATACGAGTCAGTTGCCAAGCAGCTGGATTTGGATCATGTGACCATGAGGATGCTGCAGTGTTGTGAAGTGTGAAAAACGGTCATAAATCCCTTTTTGCAGTGCCGTTGTAACTTCGGTCACTAAATGAACTGTTGCTAAATCGAGGACTACCTGTATATGAGTTGGAAGGGACCTTAGAGATCATCAGAGCCAACCCCCTCTTCAGTAACGGATCCACCAGCATAGAATACAGCTGAATTTGCACCTCCCTTGATTGAGATGCAATGTTTCTGTTGCCTAAACCAAGATTGTATTGGTCTTTAATTGCTACACTGCACAATTGGACAAATTGCCATGGGACAATTCAATTTAATTTAATTATTTTTTAAAAATAAAAAAATTAGCTTGATTTTTGTTTGTCATTGCCATTTCATTTTGATTCTCCTTTGACATCCTTTCTTTAATGATTCTATTCCACTATTCCTTCGATATTAGTGTAACTCTTGTGCCGTGGAGAGTAATCCTGTGACGAGTTAGCCATGGCAAGTTGTTGTAGACCCCCGCATCATGTTCATATTCATCTGATGTTCTGTTAAAACCTCTAGATTGATTAATTGATTATATGCCATCAAGTCAATGTCAGTACTTAAGTGACCACATAACTATATTTTCTCCATAATAACCTGTTCCTACTTTAGTTTTCAGTCTTCCAACAGTGTACCCATAGTTGCTGTAACAGAGTCCATCTACCTTATTGGGTTGCGGTGGCCTAGAGGTAGAACTCTCCACTCACAATCAGGAGGCTGTGAGTTTGATCCTAGATAGAGGCTAATATTTGGACTAGACTCTCCTGCTCGAACAGAGGGTTGGACAAGATGACCTCCAAGATCCCTTCTGTTATTTGATGTCTCCTTTTCTTTTCTTCCACCTTTCTCAGTGTTAAAGCCTTCTCCAGAGAGCTGGGTTTTTGCATAACGTGTCGGAAGTAGGGCAATTTGTACCTGATCATTTGTGCTTCGAGTGAGTTCTCTGGATTGGTTGGTTTGATGATCCTTTGGTTCGTTTTCTTGGCTGTCCATAGTATTCTCTGCGGTCTTCTCCAACATCCAGAGTTCAAAGGCCTCAATGCCCTTCCTATCCTTCTTCAAAGTACAACTTTTGCTTACATAGAACACCATGAGGAATATCATTGCCTGCTGGATGCTGAACAGTGAAGGTATGCATCATGGCATCTGAATAACTTATGCAAGGCCCTCATGGCTGCTCTATTGGTTGGAAGGAAAGAGGGAGGGAGGGAGGGAGAAAGAAAGAAAGGAATGGAAAGGAGGAGGGAGGGAGGTAGAGTGGATTAGGGAAGGAACATTGGAAGCAAGTAGGAGGAAGGAAGGAAGGAAGGAAGGAAGGAAGGAAGGAAGGAGGGAAGGAAGGAAAGAAGGAAAGGAAGGATATGGGGGAAGGTGAGGGGAGGTAGGTGGAAGGATGGAAGGAAGGAGAGGGGGAAGGGAGGGAGGGAGGAAGGCAGGCAAGAAGGGAATGAGGGAGGGTTAAGGAAAGAAGGACAGGAGGGAAAGGGAAAAGTGAGGGAGGAAAGAAGGAAAGCGGGAAGAAAGGAAGGGAAATTGGGGTAAAAGTTCACATCATTTCAGAATTTACTTGAAACTAGAAGGAAAAAAAACATGCTTTTTTATTTCCATTACATAGTTTAATTTAAAACCTTCTGCCCCCATCTTTTCTCCCATACAGGGATGGCAATCATTTCTGGCTTCTTGTTGCTTTGTGTTAAATCCAGCCCTGCCCCTTTCCCTGATTACCACAGCATTATTTTCTATTAAAACGATGCAAAAACATAAACAGTCAGCACATGACAATACCAGCAGCATCTGGCATTCAATTCAAGCACCAACTGAATAGCGCCTCTGTGTTTTTGTGGGAAGAGGCAGAAGAATTCCAGCCAATGTTTCATAAATAGACTGGTTTTGCTTAGATGAACTGCATAGGCTACCTTACCAAATAAATACACGCACAATCAATCATCATGTGTCCAGTAGAAGATCGAGCCCAGCATATGGCATGCATATTTAGAAGGGAATATTTGTAGCTCAGGGTTTGAACTGCAGGTTCCTTGATGCTCTCTGAGTCCTTAAAACGTTTTTGCCTTTTTGCAAAGGCAAAAACCTTTTGAAACCAGCCTTATATTCCCTGGAGGGAGGGGCCATTATGTTGCATTCTTACTGCTGAGTTGCCTGTGCAGCTCCAGCTGTTCTCTTCTATGAATCATCCTGCACTCATGCGCACCTGGCACAGGCTCATGGGGAACCTCCTCATCACTGCTGCCAGCTCCCACAATCCCTGAAGGCAGCAATCTACTCCTTGATGGTCCCGGCCCCACATCCGAGTCCTCACTCTCCTCCACCGTCCACACCTGCTGCCGGCTAACCACAATAATATTTCATGAAATAACTTTGCTGGCCGTTCCCATCTTCCACAGATGCTGGTCCTTGCCAATGCTATGTTGGCTGGAGATGATGGAACTTACACAAGTTCCTCCTCACAGCCCTCTAACTATGCCATGAACCTCTTCTTTGTGCCATAACTTCATAATAGTCTCCTTTCTAGCCCACCTTGAAGGCAGATTAAAGTCATTTTTAGTTCCCTCAGGGGTAAGGCAGTCTTTCTCCACATCTGAACTAGTGCTTTCCATGGGCACAATCTAGTGTGGTTCCCCCCCCCAAGGATTGCGATAAGGGTAGGCCTTGTCCAGCTTATCTTGGCCACTTTAGGTGGAACAATGTCAGGGTCTCTCATCTGGCCCCTAGATACCTGCTCTCTGTGGGCCTTTTGACTTGGCCTGGCACAGGAAAATAAACGTGAGAAAGGAATAGCAGCCAGGGGTAAGTAGCGCTGGATTTAAAAATGAAGAAATAACTGCTCTGTATGTCTCCTTGGAAACAGACAATATTTCTTCATGAGGGATGAGAAAAAGAGATTTATATCTCTTTTGTTCCAATAAAAACAAATAATAACATGGAACTCTAGAAGGAAGGCACCAACCAAGCTTTAATGGTATTTTCTTCTTCTTCTCCATTGTTATCATCCTCTTTTTCCCACCACAGATTTGTGAAGGGAATCTCCTGTACAGATTAAGGAAGGTTGCAGCAGTTTGGAGTTGAACAGGCTATAGGTGATTTTCCATCGTTCGTTCCCTACAGGCATTCCTCAACTTACAACTACAAATGGAACCAGTATCTCTGTTGCCAAGCAAGGTAGTTGTTAAGTGAGTCACACCTGCTGTTACGACCATTTTTGTTGTTAAGCGAATCACAGTTGCTGACTGAATCACACATTTAAGTCAATCGATCTTCCCCCATTGATTCTGCTGGTCAGAAGCCATCTTGGGAAGATCCCAATGGTGATCACATGATGCCAGGATGTTGCAATACATGCCGATTGCCGAGCACTTGAATTCTGATCATGTGACCCTGGGGAATGCTGTGATGGTCATAAGCACAATGATTGGTCATAAGTCACTTTTTTCAGTGCCATTGTCACTTCAAACAGCCGTTCAGTGAGTGGTTGTAAGACATGTGACCATGGGGAAGATGGACATTGGAACTTCAAATCCAGTTGGTAAATCTCATTTTTGGGATCCATAGTAACTTCAAATGGTCATGTAGCATCTGTTCATAAATGGAAGACTGCTTGTAAACTCCTCCTCTTCTTCTTTTTCTCCTTCTCCTCCAACTCCTCCTCCTCTTCTTCTTCCTCCTTTCCCTTATCCTCATCCTTCTTCCCCCAACTGTTCCCTAAATCCTGTGTTTCTCTATACACATTTGCTTCCAGATGGAGAGCATCAGTGTAGCTGATTCAGCACTTTGCCACAAACCAAATGAGAATTGCAGAATTTTGGCACAAGCTGAAAGGAACAACATTTTGCAAGACTTCTCTTACTCACTGCTTTTTTATGAGGTATTTTTTTTAATCCCACTAACTACCTGGAAATGGATACCTGAGTTAAACTTTGCCCATGTGAACATGTATGTGCATGTTTTCACCGTATACACACTGCACAGAATAATCTTCTGCTAAAGCCATCCAAGCTTCTTTCTTAGGTCTTCCAAACTGCAGATTCTGAATTTCAATTCAACTGGAGGTCACTAAATTGGAAAAGATTTTGTGAACTGAGCATCTCTCACAAGTTGCAGCCAATCAGCTTGTAACTACACCGTAGGCTGTGATTTTTGGTTTTCTCTTGGCATGCTGTGTGCCAAGTGAGCCATGGTTTTGTATAATGCACACATGATGCGTTATATACATGGTGCATTCAGTAAACCAGGGTTGAATAGACTGTGGTTTTGTTCAACTGAAATCAACTGTTCTTGTTCAACTAAAATCATCAAGCAATAAGTCATTGGAGCTTGTTTGAGAAATCATGGTTAAACGATGACTTAGTGCCATGTGGGAATATAAACTCATTATAACCTCCCAACAGGCCAGTTTTTCTCCAGGATCAACTATTCAAGAAATCTCAATTAACTAAACTATATCTCAGAGCAATGTATAAACTCACCTATAATAATTTGGAACTGTTTATTGAGGGACTTTGGAAATGCCAATAAGGTGGAAGCTGGTTGAAAACTCAGCGGAAACCACATTCCAGAGGGCAAGCATTACCACAGACGTTTCAAGGTCCAAACAGATGGCATTGTTTCAGAGGTGGTATTCAGCAGGTTCTGACCAGTTCTGGAGACCTGGTAGTGGAAATTTTGAGCAGTTCGGAGAACCGGCAAATACCACCTCTGACTGGAGATTTTATAGTATCCTTCCCCTGCTNAGTTCTGGAGACCTGGTAGTGGAAATTTTGAGCAGTTTGGAGAACCGGCAAATACCACCTCTGACTGGAGATTTTATAGTATCCTTCCCCTGCTATGCCCTCCCAGCCACGCCCATAGATCCAGGAGTAAAAAAATTTGAATCCCACCACTGCATTGTTTCATTGATGGAACCTGGAGTGTGCTAACCCTACCAGATGAAACCAATGCCACTTTAATTTCAAACAGCCACTAAACAAATGGCTATAAGTGAAGGGCTACCTGTACGCCAACCACCTTTCTGACATTTTGTGGCCAGAGCCTGCATTCGGATATTTCTGAAAGGTTTTATCAACAATCCTTGGCTAATCTGAGAACTTCAGCTTTAATGTTCTTCCTTCCTCAAAGTGGCAGGAAAACATGATGCTGGTTCTTGGCAGATGTGACCAGAGAACTATCTTCTAGAAAGAGGAGGGATTAAAAATGTCAAGATGATGGTCACAACCATATACTGTAATTGAAGCTCCTTTCCCAACTTCATACTTCTGACCCTTCCAAGGATGTCCCTGCAGTTCACCAGGAGATGTATGTGCAGTTGCCCCCAGGTGAATGGGGAAAAAAACCAGAGTTCAATTTGGCTAATAATAATTTTGATATTATACATTCCTGTATAGGAAGAACTGGTTTTGCTCTTTGGTTTTTCCCATCTCTGAACAGTCACGCCTGCAACAGTCAGAAATGCTGCTCATGATAGCTCCAGATGTATCTCAAATGGGATGGGAATCCTGTCAAATCCAAAACTGACATAAAAGATTCCCTAATAGTGGGCAAAACTTAGGAAGAGTGAAGAAAACAGGCTCAGTTGGGGATTTCCAGGCAGAGAAAAAAAAAATAATTAAGAGGGATTGATATGATTTTCAACTTCTCAGAATTTTTCATTTCTCAAGGAAGACAGAAAAAACATGCCAAAGTGACTGATAATTGCAGGTAGTCCAGTCATAAGTGAGTTTTGCCCCATTTTATGACCTTTCTTGCCACAGTTGTTAAGTGAATCATTGCAGTGGTTAAGTTAGTGACATGGTTGTTAAGTGAATCCATCTTCACCATTGACTTTGTCAGAAAGTTGGACAAGGTGAATATATGACCCCCAGAACACTGCAACAATCATAAAATATGAACCACTTGCCAAGCATTTGAATTTTGATCAGGTGGCCATAGGGATGCTGCAATGGTCATAAGTGTGAAACATAGTCATAAGACTATGTTGTACCTTTGAACAGCACTAAACAAATAGTTGTCAAGGACTACCTGTATACAATTTGTAAATATAAGAAGTCCTCAACTTACAACCACAATTAGGACAAGAATTTTCATTGTTAAGCAAAGCAGTTGTTAAGTAAATCATTCCCAATCTTTTTTTGCCTTGGTTGTTATGTAAATCACTGAAGTTGTTAATTGAATCACAAAGTTGTTAAGAAATCTAGCTTCCCTCATAGATGTTCCTTGTCCAAAGCTAGCTGAGAAGGTCACAAATTGTGGTCACATAACCCCAGGAT
Source organism: Laticauda laticaudata (assembly GCA_004320025.1). Classification (NCBI taxonomy): domain Eukaryota; kingdom Metazoa; phylum Chordata; class Lepidosauria; order Squamata; family Elapidae; genus Laticauda; species Laticauda laticaudata. Next base: position 820 of record BHFT01020520.1, on the reverse strand, counting down.
GCTGCCACCATTGAAAATATGTGCCAGTTGCCAAGTTCCTGAATTTTCATCACATATCTTTGGGAATGTTGCAATGATATATAAGTATGAGGATCAACTTTACCACAAAAACAGTTTTAACCACAACTGATAAGGGTGTGGGATCAAAAAAAAGTTTGTAGATTTTGTTCCCAGGTCTAAAAGAGGGAACCTTCTCGTGAAGATCTGTTAGCTTACAGAAAAAGGTAACCAAACACAGAGAATTTCAGCATAAATATTTTATGCGGAACACAGTCATTGATCTGCAGGGTAGTTCAGCCACTTTTCTGCCAACTGTTCTGTGTTGTGTGGTTATTCAACGGTTCATTGTGTTGTGCAGATCCAGGAAATTTGGTCAGTTCAATAAATGATGGATAAGTTATCCGCAGGACAACATGTTATTCAAACATGGTGACATGCAGAAAAGGGCATGTTCTCTACTTGTCCTGGAACATCTTATCATCCAAATAAGTTTTGATTTTCCTAATAAATCTCCTGTTAAGCATAATTTATGAGTGTTTCTATCTCCCAAATGCCCATAGTGAAGATATTTCAGTATGTTTCCTCTCTGCTGCTGGAGATGAGCAATCTGGATGTTTTCAGGATCAATGTTTTATTTATAGCTTTTCTACAAGGCAGGAGTCCAGAAAACACTTGCAAAAAAAAATAATACTTTAAAAAATTTAAATTATACAAAGCATGTGACCCAGATACATATGCATAAGGTCTGATATAGATAGATAGATAGATAGATAGATAGATAGATAGATAGATAGATAGATAGATAGATAGATAGATAGAT
>BHFT01020518.1:40625-66782 GCA_004320025.1 Laticauda laticaudata | reverse complement strand
AGGGACAACCAGCACCTTGAATTGCACCTGGAAGCCAATCGGCAACCAATGTAGCTCCTGCAGGAGAGGAGACACATATGTACACCGGGGTCTACCCACAACCATGCGGGCCGCTGTATTTTGCACCAACTGGAGCTTCCAGATGCTCTTCAATGGCAGTCCCATGTGGAGCACATTACAATAATCAAGATGGGAAGTGACCAGGGTATGAGTAACTGTGAATAGGGACCGTTGGTCCAGGCAAGGGCGTAACTGGTGCACAACCCACAGAATTTTTTGGCTGCACTTTTTGTAGTCTTTAGTTCCCAAAAGCGGGAAGAATGTTTCCGATCAATGATAACCCTTTTTTCCCCTTATTCTACAGATTATTTACTTTATCAGGGGCATTTCATCTGTAATCTTAGCTATGAGTTTTACTCTCTAAATAAAGACGGCATTAGATAAGCTTCTGGGCTCAGTTGCTGCAAATCGTCTTTTGATCTTGGTGAGATTCCAAATAGGTGACGGGGAAAAACTTTTGTCTTCTAAAAAGTATCCTTTGAGACATGAACTCAGATGGAATGCCTTTCTTTACCTATTTACAGGTGAGGCAGTACACCGAATTAATTGCGCTGTATGAAGAAAAGATTCTAAATGTAACCGTCAGGATTGAGCACATGGAGAAATCCAGCATATCTTACACATCATTGGATTTCGAATTAATCAGACTGGAAATCAAGGAGATGGAGAGCTTGATCACTCAGCTGAAGACGTCACTTACTGGAAGCAATGTGTTTGTGGAACAGTTGTATGTTGAGGTAAAATCATTTCTTGGACTTCCTCTTTTGATTTCTTTGAACCTCCCATGTCTCTAATGGGATTGCCTGTCGCTTCTGAAACAATAATCAGGAGTGAGGCTGTAATTCTTCCTTTTCATTCACTCTAGGCCAGTTTTATACTGGCCTTCCAAGAAGATAATGATTGAAAGTCCTACCTGGGCAATAGCGGATACTAAAGAGAAGAGTAAAAATAGGTGAGACAATGGAACGAATTAAAATCTGGGCCACATTTTGGTACAGAGAAGTTCCCTGAGGATGGGATTCAGCCTAAATCCAAAAGTTTGGGAGTCTAAACCTCTGATCCCAGTGCCTGACCCAGAATAGATCCTGAAACATTATACAGGGACAGTATGTAGAGATTCTCAATTTTCCAGGTCATGGTTCTCCCAAAGGTGCTTTTTTTCAGGAGGCAACTGGACTTTCTTGTTTTTTTTTTCTTTTGAAGATGTTTCACTTCTCATCCCAGAAGCTTCTTCAACTCTGACTGGGTGATGGTGGGGAATGGAAGGATTTATACTCCTTGCAGACATCTGGCCATTTACATCCTTTTAGAGGGTCATTGAGGTCACTTGGAGGTTTCTCTGTGTCCTCAGGGTCCCCTGAGTTGTCTGCAATTTTTCCCCTTCTGGAAATCCATTCCTACTACCACACCATTCAAAGGGTCTTCATCCCAAATTGCATAGCTCTTCAGACTTTTAGCTGTACAATTTGGGATGAACACATCTGAATAGTGTGGGGTAGGCATGGATTTCCAGAGGGGGGGAAATTGCGGACTACAGGAAACAATGATATGCCAATGTTTTCTTTTGGAAATTCAACTGACTTCCCAATCTAGCCTGTGGATCTGTTTTTTGGGGCAGTTTCCCTTAAAGCCCTTCTGATTACGGGTAGTCCTGAATTCACAACCACAACTGAGTCCAAAATGTCTGCAACTAAGTGAGAGAAATTTATTAAGTGAGTTTTGCCCCATTTTTGGGACATTTTTCACCATGTTTGTTAAGCAAATTGCTGCCGTTGTTGAAGTCGTAACACTGTCAGGTACAACACTTAATGATAGTCTTAGTAAACACAACAATTTGCAAAAAAAACCCTGAAAAGAACTTCCTCAGCAGCTGCCAAACATCTGCAACCTTGAAAATAATCCAAATAACCGTTGTCATTTTACCCAGATTAAGAATTTGAGCGTCATGGTGAATGAACTGGAACTGTTGGATAAGACTAACATCCTTGCGGTTCGCCGGGAAGTCGCCACTCTGCGGGCAAAGTTGCAAGAGTGTGAAAAGGATCGAAACCAGACCTTCAAACATCCCTACTTCCCACCTGGTAAGCAGTCTTTAAATTGGTTGAAATTTGTTGAAATGGAAATGTGAGGAGCAGGGCATGGATCCAGGAAAGGAAATTGGCCTGGGTTCTGTCAGAGTTTGCAGCACATCCGACAAGTGCACAAATAAATAATTCAGCAGGATTCGTTTTACGTAAGAAACTTCTTTATATATGATACTGTACAGCAGAAATCAGCATACAAAATCAGAAACACAGAAGTAATATTCACAGAACCAAGTCATTTCATAGGATTGAAACATTTCACAGGAGGGACTAAATTTTCAGAGGAGGCACACACTCTTATATACAGTCCAGCAAGCTTAAACCACGCCTAGGCTCCAAATTGTCACTTATGGCTCCATACAACAAATATTATGTTTCAGTTTCCAAACAGTCCCCATTGGCTGACCTGTTACCATGTCTATTCCAGATCATAATTACTTATATACTGACAGGTTCCTTGCTCAAAATTCCTGCTGTCTGGCATCCACCCCCATTTAAATCTCTAGCCGCATCTCTCGCTGTTTAAAGAAGATTTATTAGGAGTGAACATGTCCATGCTACCTGGGTGTAGCTGACTCTGAGACACATCATTCATTTCACCCTTAACCCTGGTCTTCCCCCACCCCCTGGATGTTTATTCTCCAATGGGACACATCCATAGCCAACAGTCATCAATCATGCTCTCCAGTAATAATCTTGCGCCCCAGAAGCTTCAGTGAATTGAGATTATCTATGAAAGCATTTAAGAAATGCACTACTTCTCCTGCTCCCCCAGATAACAGATAATCAAAGTTGGAAGGGACCTTATAGGTCATCTAGCCCAAGCCCCCACCCAAGCACGAGACCCTACACCAAATGGCAGTCCAATCTCTTCTTGAAAGTCTCAAGGGATGAAGCTCCCACAACTTCTGAGGGCAAGCTGTTCCATTGGTTGATTGTTCTCACTGTCAGAAAGTTTCTCCTTATTTCCAAGTTAAATCTCTCCTTGTTCAGTTTCCATCCATTATTCCTTGTCTGGCCTACAGGTGCTTCAGAAAATAGCTTGACCCCTTCCTCTCTGTGGCAGCCCCTCAAATATAGGAAGACTGCTATCATGTCACCCCAGTGTTTTTCATTAAATTAGACATATCCAATCAATCTGTTTGATTGAACAGAGCCTCCTCCAGTCTGTCTGCTTTTTGGCATGTTGAAATTCAGAATTTGCTGCCAACATGGTCCTTGGTTATAATGCCTGGCAATTGACAAGGTGTTTGCAAGTGGCCAGATTGAAGTTGCCTATGGGTGGCTTTGTAAATTGAATTAATAAATTAATACGCACTAAAGAAATAAATCTTAACAAAATCCGATGCGTAGATGAGAACCAAGAAAAAGAATGAAATTCACATACCCATTACATCAGAAAATAATTTGGCATGAAAGCCATTAAAAAAGGCTGAATAAACAAATACAGCAGGCGTTAAATTGAGACATTCCATTTCTCCCTGCCTGAAAATTTTTATTTTCAGTTATATATGGGCCTCCTGACACTAATAGCTATTGACAGGCTATTTCCTTTATGAATTTGTTTCATCTGCTTTTAAAGCTATTAAAGTCAGCCATTATTCCTTCTTTTGGAAGCAAATACTGTAATTCATGTATACTCTGTGTGATAAAGTAGCTCCTTTTGTCTTTCCTGAATCAACAACCATTTAGCAACATTGGGTGACCTGCAATGTTGCTATTATGACAAAAGAATAATAAAAATAAGCTTTTGTCTATTTTTTTTCTTTTTTGACATGATGCATAATTTTATACATCTCTATCAAGTCGTCTCTTTAGACGTGCTGTTCCCAACCTCAACCCCCCCCCTTAAAAGTGCCACTGGTTATAACCCTGGGAAATTGTTCCAAATTATTCATCATTTTGATGGTCCTTTTAGGCATCTCTTATGCATCTTCTCCAACACTACAGTGGTTTCTCGGAGACACCAGCAATAAGAACAGGGCAGAGTTCTGAGTGTGTAACATTCAGTAATCACAAGCTTAAGAACTCATGCTGGCAGCTTTCCACAAATGTAGATTCAATATAGAATAGAATAGAATAGAATAGAATAGAATAGAATACTTTATTGGCGAAGTGTGACTGGACACACAAGGAATTTGTCTTGGTACAAATGCTTTCAGTTTACATAAAAGAAAAGATACATTCATCAAGAGTCAAGAATCATCAGGTACAACACTTAGTGATAGTCATAGGGTACAATAGAGTAGAGTAGAGTAGAGTAGAGTAGGGTAGGGTAGGGTAGGGTAGGGTAGAATAGAATAGAATAGAATAGAATATGGAATGTAGAGTAGAATAGAATAGAATAGAATTCTTTATTGGCCAAGTGTGATTAGACACACAAGGAATTTATCTTGGTGTAAATACTCTCAGTATAAAAAAAAGATACATTCATTAAGAATCAAGATCATAACGTACAGCACTTAATGATAGTCATAGGGTACAGTAAGCAATCAATCATACTAGGAAACAGTCAATATAAATCGTAAGGATATAAGCGACAAAGTTACAGTCATACAGTCACAAGTGGGAGGGGATGGGTGATAAGGAGTGATGAGAAGATTAATAGTAATAATAACGCAGACTTTGTAAATAGTTGGACAGTGTTGAGGGACTATCAGTTCTCCAAAATTGGTCAGAACCTGCTGAATACCACCTCTGGAGGGAGCCACCACAGAGAAGGTCCTGCCACATATATCTCCTTAGGAGACAGGGCCCACATCATTTCTGGCCTCCTTGCTCTAGTGGGTCAGGTGGATATGACTGGAAAGACATGGTCTCTCAGATAACTTGGTCCCAAGCCATGAAAACCTTTAAAGATGACAACCAGATTGTCAACTGGCTCAGTGCATTTCATGTTATTGGTACTCCAGGACTTATGGAGAACATGTTAACACTGAAGAAGGGGCAATCTGGTGTCACAAAGTACTGGCTTCCTCTTTGTCTATTCTTTGACCTAGATAATTGAGTATTTGAAATAAACCACTTGCTTTAATACATATCTTTGGAGCAATGTACTATTATATTTGTGGGGTTCTCAGTGCACTCTGAGCTTTGGTTGTTTTGTGCTAGATGTTTCATTACCCAACTAATCAGTCATCAATGCTGGATGTTTTTTAGCACTGGTAATGTTACTCAGTTGGGCAATGAAATGTCTGCGAGAAAACAACCAAGTTCAGAGACGCCAAAGACTAAGTTTCATTACCCAACTAATCAATCATCAGTGCTAGAAGCTTTTAGCACTGAAGATGTTACCCAGCTGGGTAATGAAATGTCTGCAAGAAAACCATCAAGCTCAGAGAACATCAAAGACCTCACAGTTCAACTCTGTGCTACAGATATTCTCTTCTATTATCCCTCTCCATTGTGAGAATGCCTTCCAATTACCCATAACTGACTGCAGGATTCATTGGACTTCATCAAAAAGGGTGCAGAACAACAGGTCATTCCTATCTACCTTTGTTGAACCTCTCAAAGAGCAGTATGTTTATATTTCACCAAAGAAATAAATCCTGGACAAAAGTGGGGCTGTAGAAAGAATTTTAGTTAGGAATCTCACATAATACCTGGAGCCATCTCTGGAAGATATATTAGATAGATAGATTAACAGAGTTGGAAAGGACCTTGTAGGTCATCTAGTCCAACCCCCCCTGCCCAAGCAGGACAACCTACACCATTTCTGACAAATAGCAGTCCAGTCTCTTCTTGAAAACTTCCAGTGATGAAGCTTCCTCATCTTCTGAAGGCAACTTCAGTTCCATTGCTTGATTGCTCTCACCATCAGAGAATTTCTCCTTATTTCTTGGTTGAATCTCCCCTTGGTCAGTTTCCATCCATTATTCCTTGTCTGGCCTTTGGATGCCTTGGAGAATAGCTTGACACCCTCCTCCTCTCTGTGGCAGCCCCTCAAATACTGGAAGACTGCTATCATAGCTCCTCTTGTCCTTCCCTTCCCTAGACTAGTCATGTTCAGTTCCTGTAACCATTCTTCATATATTTTAGTTTTAGTATAAGTTTCTGCATGAGAAGATGTAGATTGTATGTGTCTTCCATCCACCTTCTGCTCAACTACCGTCTATATTATTTATATATTTTATTAGATTTATATGTCTTCCCCATCTCCAATGTTTGACCCTGGGTGGCTAACAATATTAAGAATAATAAAAACATAAAAATACACACACAGCAAGCAGGGAAAAATATATAAAACTACCAATCCCTATGCACAAGTAAGATGAAGGCTTTGTCACATACCTAGGTCCCAGGCTTAAGCATAGAGCCCTGTTTTTGAGGTCTTATGGAAGGTCAAAGGGATGGAGCCAAATTAATCTCCAGAGAGATGATAGTCCAAATATCAGCAGAAAAGGCTCTCATTTTGGGTCCTGCTAACCAATGTTCCTTAAAGGCCTTGGAGTATGACTCTTCTGCTGGACTGGAGGACATGTGTAGAAACAACCATGGAGGGAACGACTCATACACATCCAGAACAGTGGTGGTATTCAGCCGGTTTGCACCGGATCGAGCGAACCGGTAGCTGGAATTTGGCATGGGTCACCGAAATAGTAGTAAGTTCTGGCTGGCCATGCCCCCCACCTGATCGCCCTCTCGCCCGATGTTTGCTCACCCTGCCTGCCCACCTGGCATTCGCCTAAGATATTTCTTTCTTTTTTTGCACTCCCGATAATCAGTTGTAGATATGATCAACTGTGCCGGGATTCCCCCTGCTGAAGCCCAGGAAGGCAAAAAATGGAGGGAAGAACTCGCCCCCTCCCTCCATTTTTTTGCCTTTCAGAGCCCGAGAGGAGCCTTAGGAGAGCAAAAATGCCCCCCAGAGGCTTCTCTGAGGCTTAGAAGCTCCCCAAAATGGGTGGGGGCTGCAAAAAAGCCACGCCCATCAAGCCACACCCACAGAACTGGTAGTAAAAGTTTTTGAATCCCATCACTGATCCAGACCCCAGTAATTTCCTCGTTCTGGAGAACTTCTTAAGGGGTAACACATCAATGGATCTTGTTCTGTTCTAATACTCTCAATAGCCCCATTCCCAAATTCCAACCACTCAAGATATCTATTACTACATCATAGCTCCTAATAATTATTGAATAACAGAAAAGATTTTAGAGATCTTGTAGTCCAACCTGCTGCTCAAGCAGGAAATGTCATTTCAGACAAATGGCTGTTCCAGTTCTTCCTGAAAACCTCCACTGATGGAGCAACCACCACTTTTGGAGGCAAGTTGTTCCACTAATTAATTGTTCTTGCTGTCAAGAAATTTCTCCTTAGTTCTAAGTTGATTCTCTCCTTTGTTAGTTTCCATCCATTGCTTCTTGTTCTGCTTTGGAAAATAAGTTGACCCCCTCTTCTTTTGGCAACCCCTCAAATATTGGAAAACTGCTACCATGTCTCCCCTATTTCTTCTTTTCTCTAGGCTAGACAAACCCAATTCCTTCTTCATGTGTTTTAGCTTCCAATTCCTTAATCATCTTTGTTGCTCCTCTTTGCACTGTTTCTAGACTCTCAACATCTTTTTTATATTGTGGCGACCAAAACTGGATACATGATATTCCAAGCGTGGTCTTACCAAGACATATGATATAAACCAGATCCTGGATTTATTCCCTTATGTCTATAAAAGAGAGCTCTTTTGAAAGAATTGCTTTATAAAAGAATATTTCTCTGGAATCCAAAAGTCATATGCCACATTTTCTCTCTCCAAAGACTTCAGTTCTTATACTAGCAGAAAAAAAGAGAAAAGAAATGGGGGGTAGAGACCCTTTCCTTTTTCAAACACAGCTTTAAACGACTTGCTTTCCAGGTGATTGTTTTATTTTCTCTTTGAAAGATGGCAAACCTTTTGCCTGCTGGGTCAAAAGTGTGTTAAGAAAAAAAGAAGACACACAAAATAGAGATGTGCAACCTCTAAAGGCTTAGAAACACTTCATTCTTTCAAAGAATGTCTAAGAAGTTTTTCAAAAACATTTGAAAGCCATCATTTGAGTTCTTGTGAGGGGTGACAACATGTCAGAGAAGACTTTCTATAACTTCTTAAACATCCCCTCCTGTCTTAAAATATTTCAAATTTAACGTTACAAAACAGTTACTCAGGGAGGAAAGTGGTAGTTTATTACAGCAATTGTCCAGAATGCCATACACATTTTGTAAGCTCAAATTGAGCTACAGAACCATTTTTTCTAGAAGATTCATAGCAGCAGACGAATGCTTCAGGGCACCAAAGACTATAAATAGCAGAATACAAAACATCTAAATACTTAAGCCTCAGTAATTAGATTATAAACAATGTTATGAATAAAATACCACATACCAAGTGCTAAACAAATAATACTCACTAATAACACATTATATAAACTTGCAGTCATTTGAGAAAACAGGAAAACAAAACAGCATAGAAAGCACAAAAAGGTATTGAGGATGAAATGAAAAGAAGGATTAGGGGTGACATGACAAAAGTTTTCCAGTACTGAAGGTTGAATAAGGGGTCAAGCTATTCTCCAAAGCACCAGATGGTAGGACAAGAAGCAAGAGATGGAAATGAATCCAGGAAAGAAGCAACCTAGAACAGAGGAGAAATTTCCTGACCCTGAGAACAATTTATCAGTGGAACAACTTGCCTTTGGAAGTTGTTGGTGCTTCATCACTGGAGGATTTCAAGAAAAGATGCAACAGCCATTTGTCTGGAATGGTGTAGGGTCTTCTGCTTGAGCAGGGGATGGTAGACCTCCAAGGTTCCTTCCAACTCTGTTATCTATATTTTAAAAAAGCAAAATACCACTCACACATCATCACAAAATCTCCAGGACCATAAAGCCCACAAACTTGAAATTTGGCACATATGTTCCTCTTGGCTTCTAGGTGCTCTCTAAGAAAGGATTTTTTGAAGTGACCATCAGAGCATTAAGTATTTCCTATATTATTATTATTAATATGCTCTGATGCTAAGGAGTTCTACTCCCCCTCCCCACCTGAAAACAAATCTCTTCCAAATGCAAAACACAATCAGAGGAGTGGAGTTTCAGTTTCACAGCCCCAAGCAGCTTTAGTATAGAATAGTTGAGTTAAGCCATGCCCAGGCTCCTTGCTGTTTCCTTCTTGCTCACATAGCAAATACTGTTTAAGTTTTCAGACAGCTCTCAACTCTCTCACACAGTGACAGGACACTAGCCAGATGAATACCAATAGATGCTGGTAGGCAGAGGCAGAATTCCCCCCCCCTTTTATTTTCCTCCCCCAAAACTAAGCCCAAGCACATAGTTTTGTAGCGAAGCACTGGTATAGAGCTAGTTCTGTATAGGTGAGACCAGAGGTGGCATTCAGCTGGTTCTGACCAGTTCTACAGAACCAGTAGCGGAAATTTTGAGTAGTTCGGAGAACCAGCAAATCCCACCTCTGACTGGAGATTTTACAGTATCCTTCTCCTGCCACACCCACCAAGCCATGCCCACAGAATGGGTAGTAAAAAAAAAAATGATCCCACCACTGGATGATACCCTAAAATTAGGAGAATATTTTTCTGGGTAAAGCAAAGACAGATGAAAGAAAGGCTGTGACTCTCTTAGTGATTGTCCTCATAAAATGTGGACCTTCTGTTAGCAAGCCAACTTATGATGGTAGGTCACAAGCTGCTGTAGAAAGGACATAGAAGGATGCAGTCCCAGGTTTCTCCAGGCCAAAAAAGCAGGTTTGTGCTGCAAAGGGGGACTTTGCTATACCTGCCCGCCAAAAAAATTGTAGAGAAGAAGACATAAATGTGAGCTTGACCAAAAGTTTCTACCTTATGCTGGGCAGATAATCCTGAAGAGGTAATTCACAGGTATGATGGCTTTCCAGTTTATATCCTGCTGATAGAGATGGTCTAGTTTTCCTCTATTCTGCCAGGAGAGTTATGTTGAACACCTGCGGTTGGATTGTGACTCTTTATAACACCATACCAGGAGAGTTGAACCCAAGGTGACCTAGATAATTTTGCATCTGACTTTCTGGAAAGAGGGGAGGGGGAGAAATCACCCAGCTGGACCAAGACCTTCAGGGAGATGCCATAAAAGTAAAGCTTGAACCAGGAAGAGAGGCAGCGTAGATTCCAGAGGGATCACCCCCAGTTTCTAAATAAAGTCCCGCATTAAAAATGCAGGAAGCTACTCAGAATAGCTCTGTTAGGAATATAGATGGGATAATATCTTAGGGCTTTAAGAGCCATGGAACATCTGGGAATTGCATTGGCTTAAAAAATTTGATGGCCGCGGGGTTGTTCTCTCCACTTTTGCTATAAAAGAGGCACTTTTTTCAACCTTGTCAGAAACAAATTCGATTTGTTGGTGACCGATTCAAGTCTGTTGGGTGGCATTCGGTGGTGGCATTCCATTTCTTTTCCTGCCGATTCTGTGGGCGGGGCTTGGTGGGCGTGGCAGGGGAAGGATACTGCAAAATCTCCATTCCCTCCCCACCCCACTAACCTGCTTTCCAGCTCCGTTCTCCTGTGCAGGACAACCAAAGAAGACCCAGCCAATCAGCTGCGACTCAGGAGGCGGAGAATAGATGGGGCGGGGACAGTCAGCGGTGGTATTGGCTGGTTTTCTGAACTTCTCCAAATTTCCGCGACTGATTCTCCAGAACTGGCTGAATACCACCTCTGGTGACATTGCCAAGAAATTTAAAGGAAATACCTCATCTCTATTGTTATTGTTCTTCATCTACCAGTGATGTTTGTGGGGTCTAAGCTCCTTTGAAAAATGCACACTTTTGGTTTTATAATAGTAGAGGACTCACAAAGGTGCTTTTTCAAAAGGCAACTGTACTTTGTTTTTTCCTTGAAGATGTTTCACTTCTCATCCAAGAAGCTTCTTCAGTTCTGACTGAATGGTAGGGGATGGAAGGATTTATATTCAAATGGCTGCAAGGAATATAAATCCTTCCATCCTCCACCAGTCAGTCAGAACTGAAGATGCTTCTTGGATGAGAAGTGAAATGTCTTCAAGGAAAAACAAAGTCCAGTTGCCTTTTGAAAAAAAAATAAATCTTTGGGTCAACCATAACCTGGATGACTGAGAATCTCCATAGACCAGGGCTCCCCAAACTTGGCAACTTTAAGACTTGTGGACTTCAACTCCGAGAATTCCTCAGCCAGTTATGTTGGCTGGAGAATTCTGGGAGTTGAAGTCTACAAGTCTTAAAATTGCCAAGTTTGGAGACTTCTGCCATAGATAATAGTAGGTTAATTCCCCTACACTAATCCACAAAGACCCATAGCCATCTTTGAAAGCCAACCTAGAACAGATATCTGCAGATTCAGAAGGATTTAAAAAAAGGAAAAGCAGAAGGCTTTGTTAGACTTATTAATAACACATGAAAATGCTTCCCTGCACAGGGAGGAATTTTGCATAGATAGTATTCTCTTTGTGAAGGGTTTGTTTATCTGTGTGCAGCAAGAACTTCATGCAGGCAGAGAAGAAAAATTTTCCAATAATGATGATGAGATGAGCTTTGCGCTGATTTTAGCAAACAGATTTTCTGCATCCCACCCACCAACCCACCCACTGACTTCTCCTAGTTTGAAAATCAGTGCATAAATACACAAAGCCCCTCTTTCTCTCCCTTCCCTTAATTACAGCTGACTGGAGAATAAATTAAAGGAGACACCCAACCATATTGTCCATTTTCTATTCTGGAACCAGACGGTTCCAGCCAAATGTTTGGAGTGCATTTTTTTCCTTTCATCTTCTTCTTTCTACTCTGTAGGAAAATTATTTTTGCTAAATTTCTTCTCTTGGAGAATCAGAGGGGAGAGGGAGGCGGTTGCACCTGGTTGTTTTGCATTCTAAGTAAGCAGCTCTGAATCCTCTCCTGGCTGTTTTGCATTCCTCTTTTGAACAGGTGAGCAGGTAGTTAAGGACGCTCTCCAAATAGCCATAAACCTTTCTTGTTACCAGCTGATTTTTTGGCTGCCGTTGGTTTTAGGTTTGCGGAAAGTTTATTCTTCCTGAGCCATGCTGAGTCTTTCTGCTTTGTCCTACTTCCAAGACATTTCTTTTGTTCCTCTTTCTTTTCGTTGATATTCAGTGGTGGGCACAACAGGTGTCAGGTCACCTTCACCCCAGCGCCACCTAAGCTGAGAAATCTAATGAGAATATGTGAAATTAATGACTATGGCAGAGCTTTAGAAAGGCCAGTTTGTGAGAAACAGCCAAACTTCTCCTGTGGTTCTCTTCCATATTGGTGCTCATTCAGAAAGGGAAACAGACTTTGGCAGATGCCAAATTACATTTGCTTTCTGCAGTGTCTTTTGGCCATTCCTTGACACTTCCATCTGTTTAACGAAGGCAGCTCCACAAAGCAGAACAACCTTTTGCTATGATAACGAATGATTGCCACCATTCTGACATCAAAGCTTTTGCCTGTTTCCCTTCTTTTTTGTTTGTTTGTTTTGAAGAAAATTTTATTGATTTTTAGAAACAAACATAAACAAACACAACACAGAACATGAAAACATGAAACCTTTTTTCTGAAAGCAGCCTGATCCCAGATTACATCTCTTTGTACAGGCACCAATTCAAATTCATGCTCATTTTTATATACCATTATTCCATACCATTTTTCTAATGTAGCGTCTCCTCCTCTTTTATACTTTCTTATATTTATATTTATTTTTCATTCTCAAATTTAGCATTATTATAAATTATATTTCTTTTCCCTTTTCAGCTGTCTATATCTGCTTTTCTCATTAGACATAAATCCTCCTGTTGCACTGATTGGAGTATGACGCCTTTATATCTTTCGCCCTAAAATTATTAACAACTTAAATATATGAACATAACTTCCATTCGGATATCTGCGTAGTAGCATTAAGCTACATGCTACAAATTTAAAAAAGAAAAGAAAAATATACAATAGTATAATGTAACTAAAACAAATGATCTATACCAATTCAATTTCATCATTGATGTTTAATGATTCATTTAAATTTTAAAACATTATAACACAATTACTTTTTCAAGTAGGTATCATGCTTCTATGGGAACACTTATAAACTATTCCAGAATTAGCTTCGCCCCCAACTTCACTTGTCATTTTAAAAATGATGTCATTAAAAATGTTCCCATTCACTTTCTTAAATTAATTCTCTCATATTAATTCATTCCATTTAATTTTATTCACACAATTTTCACTAAATCATAACGTTTGTTTCCAATTTCAACATTATTTCTTAATACAAATATAACAATACAATGCATAATGTAACCCCCTTTGAAGAATCACTTTTTCAATTAAATTATTCTACCACATTATTTCTCTAAATAAGTCCTGTTCTTATACAACTTGCATCACACCATCTTGTAGCTTCTCCTCCCCTTCCCTCCTCCTTTATGCTTTCTTCTCTCTGCTCTTTTTACCGCCCATTTCGTCTCTCCAGCTCAATTTCCTCGTTTCTGTACGTCCCTTTTTTTGTGCTTTCTCCACAATTATATCCACTTTTCAACCGCCTTATTGTTCCCCCTTTCTTTGTTTGATTTTGTTAAGGTCCCAAATTCTCCATCTACTTTCCCCCTTTCCCCTGTTCTTCCCCAAGTTAAAGTTACTTGTTCAAATTAAAATGGCTCTTCTGGGTCCCCCAATCTTCCTTGTTGGTAATAATTCTTTTTGAAAATTTCTCTCATAGTAGAGATATGCCATTATCTGAAGAATTAGAAGAAATTGGAATCTTAAGAGTAGGCCTTTCCCTTCTTGATTTCCTCTTCTTTAACGATTTTTATAATTACATTTTTCAGTTACATTCACAAGTGATGCAATTAGTAGAGGTTTATTTTTCTTTTAAAAACCAACCACCAAAGTGATTTTAATCTCTTCCAATAGTTAATATCCAAAAGATCCCCAGTCAGCAAAGCAATCCAAATACACAAGCAAGCGTTTCTTTTGACACCATTCTTCCTATGATATTTACTTTCTTCTTTCCTGGGGTTAGTATATTAGTTAACAAAGTTCCAGTAAAAATGTATCTTTTACGAAGTTCACTGTTAAAAATTTAAACTTATAGTATTCCCAGAGAGCTATGCTCCTCCTTACCAAATCCCTTGTTCTTTATATCCTTTCTCTCTACCTTCCACACTTACAGCAAAAAAATAAAATAAAAAATCCTTCTCTTTTTTTTCCTTTATATTCAAAAATCTTTATTATTCCCTTGTGAAGTTAACATTTCCCCGCATAAATACCTTGATAGTGCCAAAGCATATTTTTTCCGATATTCTCATCAAACTACTGTATCTGCGTCAACGTAAAAGGAGAGTGAATTTTTTTTTCCCTTTTCCACTTTCATTTGTCTGCTTACCGAATGTTCTTTGGGAGCAATGTATCCTTTTTATTAAAATTGTGATTCCAGTTGCCTTAATTAAGTGTTTCTATCCCGGTCAGCTCAAAGCCTTCACTTCAGCACTTTCTTGCTATCTGCACATAATCTTTTCCAGAATGAAGGGCTTCTTTTGAGACGGCATATTCAATGAGGCGGCCATTTCTGACCGCCACTCTACCGCCTTCGGGAAAGGGAGTTTAGCCAGCTGGAGAGGAAAGATGCGGCTTTCCTTGACCCTGCTGGAATCTCCCCCGTCTTCACTGACCTCTTCAGGGTGGCTTAGCCCCAAAGCCAGCTGGCTCGGGGTGCTCCGGCGGCGCGCCCAGGCAGAAGCCGCACACGATTGTGGATTCCTGCCTGCCGCCGAAGTCCTGCAAACCGGAAGTCACCTGTTTCCATTCTTAATGGTCATTGGTTTCTATGCCCGCTACCCAACTGTGCATCTGTGAGTCCTTTCAGAAATAGAGGTCCTGTGAAAGCAATATTCTACAGGTTGTGGTTCAGCCACGAAACCATGTCTGACTCTTTGCAAGTCCATGGACCATATCATACGATATCACACCTCCACCATCTCCTGGAGTTTGTCCAAATTCATGTGCATTGTGTTGATGATACTATCTAGCCATCTCATCCTCTCTTGTCCCTTTCTTCTTCGACCTTCCATCTTTCCCAACATCAGGGACTTCTCCAAGGAATCCTCTATTCTCATTTGGTGGAGGACATCTCTGACTATCCTCCACTGTCTCCTGGAGTTTGCCCATTGCATTGATGACACTATCTAACTATCTCATCCTCTGCCGTATCCTTCTCCTTTGGCCTTCCATCTTTCTCAAGTTCAGGGTCTTCTCCAAGGAGTCATCTCTTCTAATTTGTTGGCTAATGGAGGACAGATCTCCTATCCTCCTTTATCTTCCAGATTTTGCCCATTGCGTTGATGACCCCATCTAACCCTCTCATCTTATGTCATCCGCTTCTCCTTTGGCCCTTCATCTTTCCCAACATCAAGGCCTTCTCCAAGGAGTCCTCTCTTCTCATTTGGTGTCCAGTGTTATGCTATTGCTATAAAAACAATTCCTACTGCCAAGAGTTCAATCCTGACCAGCTCAAGGTGGACTCAGCCTTCCATTCTTTTGAGGTCGGTAAAACAAGGACCCAGATTTTGAGGGGCAATGTGCTGACTCTGTAAACTGCTGAGAGAGTGCTATAAAGTGGCATATAAATCTCTAGAGCTATTTCTATTGTTATTGCTGTCATGGGGTTCTCCAAACTATGAGCCATACTCATCTTTTTCTACATACTGATATATCTACTCTGGGTTAAAAATGCATAAAAACATGGATAGTGAAGTCTACATATTTAGGGAACATTCTTGATTTATGCTGTAGAGGTTCAGTTCTTGGTTATTGACTCTTGTGCATGAAACTTTCCCAATATTTCTGTGTTAGCATTTGAGCTATCTTTATTTGGATTTTGAGCTACAGCAGGTTGGACAACAACATGCTGGTTACAATAAACAGAAAATTGAATAGTGAAAAGAAATGAGAAATGTTGGCATTCATGTCATAAGCATTTGGCTATTTCCTGTTGAATTGGTGCTTTTATTGAATTCCTCAACCTAAAGTTTCACTTCTTTAAAGGTAAAGGTTCCCCTTGCACATATGTGCTCATCGTTTCTGGCTCTGGAGAGCGGTGCTCATCTCCATTATAAAGCTAAAAGAGCCAACACTGTCTGAAGACATCTTCATGGTCATGTGGCCGGCATGACTAAACGCCGAAGGCGCATGGAATGCTGTTACCTTCCCCCCAAAGTGGTCCCTATTTTTCGACTTGCATTTTTACATGCTTTTGAACTGCTAGGTTGGCAGAAGCTGGAACAAGTAACGGGAGCTCACTCCATTACACGGCACTAGGGATTTGAACCTCCAAACTGCCGACCTTTTTGATCGACAAGCTCAGTGTCTTAGCCACTGAGCTGCTGTGTCCACTTCATTAGGCTTACATTTAACAAAATTAATCATCATACAAACTTTAAAACCTGTACAGGAAATAGTGGCTTCCCCCGACTAGCATATTCTTTTTCCGTTTAGGATAAAGGCTGTTTCCTAAAGTATTATTATTTCTGATAATGAAAGGAAAGTCTACATTAGATATTAAAGCTTACACCGTGCCTGATCCTAAATCAAATAAATTTATCGCTTTAATCATTCATGGATTATTCCATAATTTTTAAAAAAATCATCCAGAAGTATTTAGGTGTGAGATCACTTTAAAAAAAAGAATTCTTGTTACTTTAATGTCATAAAAAAATCTCATGGCTAAATAGATTATATATATAAATTTATGAAACAAGGCATGAATTATTAAACCGAAGCCAAGCCAACGCTTAGTTTAGTGACATGAAAAATCGTGCCAGACTAAATCTATGTGACCGGCTGTGACATTTTCTTTTTTACCTTAACAGCAGGATACAGGTGTTTCCTTTTAAGTATATTTTCAGATTTATGCAAGTCATTAATAAGCCTTTAATTTGAAAAGAACGTTCCTGATTTAGGAATATTAATTCAGTCAATGTGTTGACAGTTAAGGACAAACTATAAATTATGGCGGCAATATTACCTTATATCACGGCTGTCTGAAAGGCTGCTATTGATTTAAAAGCTGGTAAGCTTCAAGGTATTTAGCCATAAACCTGGCTCATAAAATGACTGTAATCTGTATTGGTTTTTTTATTGTGCTGATGGAGGTATATTCAGAAAGGTATGTATGCCAAAAGCTAATGTTGATTACATAGTGATTCAGAAGTGTGAGGAATATGAATTTGGAAGATCCCTGTTCGAGTCTCTCTCACTCATGAATTTATTAGGTAACCCTAATTCTTTTACATTACTGCTGTGTATCCCCAAAAATAAGACCCTGTCTTATATACAGTATTTTTTGCAAAAAAAAAGGCATTAGGTCTTATTTTCAGGGGAAGTTGTCCACTGACTCACCTCACTTGTGTGCATTGCCCCCAGCCTCCTTTTCGCTGTCAGAGGCCTTCAGGAACTTCTTCTGTGGCCAGCAAGGCTTTCTTGAAGGCCTCTGTAGCTGAGAACAAAGCTCTGGATCGATCCTGAGCTTTGTTCTCAGCTACAGAGGCCTTCAAGAAAGACTTGCCAGCCTTGCCAGCTGCAGAAAAAATGGGCCAGCAAGGCAGGTGTTGGGGTGTGTGAGGCCTGGCTGCAACTATCTGAAGGTAAGTAGTAGGGCAGTTCCACCCCTTATTCCCATCCTAGCTTAATTTTTACCCATGTATCCTAGAGTGGACAGGGTCTTAATTAGGACTTTTTTTGGGGGGGGGATACAGCTTGTATTGGGCACACATGTAAAAATCAAGCTAGGACTTATTTTTGGGGTAGATCATATTTTGGGGAAAACAGGTAATTTTCAACTTACAGTTGAGTCCCAAATTTTCTCTCGCTAAGCCAGACACTTGTTAAGTGAGCTTGCTCACACTTTATGACATTTCTTGCTCCAGTGGTTAAGTGAATGGCTGCAGGTTTTTTTAAAGTTAGTTACAACATTGTGGTGTGAATGTGAACTCCCCATTGACTTCGCTGGTCAGAAAGTCACAGAGGTGGGTGATGGGACCCTGGGACACTGCAACTGTCTTTTTTTCAAAGATGTTTCACTTCTCAGCCAAGAAGCTTCTTCAGTTCTGAAATGAAGAAGCTTCTTGGATGAGGAAAAGCATCTTTGGGGAAATTTACCATTAAATCCTTACCCACATTTCCCCCCCCCCCCCTCTGAATTTTGCATTTCTATTTGGGTTTCAACCTATCCTTCTCCTCCTCTTCCTCCCCCTTTTTTTCTTTCTCTTTCTCTTTGATTCTCCTTCTCCTCTTCCAACTCCTCCTCCTCCTCCTTACAAAATAACTTGAGTTGGAAGGGACCTTGGAGGTTTCCTAAGTCCAACCTCCTGCTGAACACCAGGGGACCTTAGAGCATGCAAGACAAAGGGTTGTCCAATCTCTTCTTGAAAACTTCCAGTGATGAAGCACTCATAACTTCTGAATGCTAATTGTTCCATTGGTTCATTGTTCTCACTGTCAGGAAATGTCTCCTTAGTTCTCGGTTGCTTCTCTCCTTGATTAGTTCCCATCCATTGCTTCTTGTCCTGCCCTCAGGTGTTCTCTCTCTCTCTCTCTCTCTCTCCCTCCCTCCCCCCTGTGTGTGTGTTTGTGTGCATTACTTCCACTGTTTCCTCTACCCCTCCTCCTCCTCCTCCTCTTTCTCCTCCTCCTCCTTGCCATTGTCTATCCATTGCAGGATGAAAGCCTCTTCTTCATGTTTCCAACCCATATGGTCCTGAGCTTTAGTTTGCCAATTCGGCACGCCATTCTTGCTGTTGTCCTCTCTCCATCTTGTTTTAGATCTCTTCCATGGATGCTTTTGATCAAGTGGGATCCATTCTATGACTGCCTTGGTCCACCTGCTGTCAGTTGTCCTCTCTCTGCAACTCGCCCTTTTCCATTTCAATTCTTTCCCTCTTTTGATGGCATCGTATACTTTCCTTTGTCCTCTAATCCAGGCGGGGGACTTTCTATCTTGTCTTGTGATCCAGGCATGGATCTTTATTGATTGTGAGGTTATTCAACTTATAAAACTGAGATAAATATCTGTTACAAACATTGCATGCCACGGATAGCTACCGAAACTGAAGAAAAGACTAGAGCTAATTCCTTTATAATTCATGGATGCTTTTTTACATATCAAACCTCTCTTGATTTCCCTCACCTGCTACGCAGAATATTGTAGTGCATGCCAATTGTAGAGAGAGAGGAGAATGAAATGAATCACAGTTCAATTGCTTATTATAAAAGCACTCAACAGAGAATACGCATTTGACTCTCATCGTTCCCAAAGGTGAATTCCGATCAATATATAAAAAAAGATACCTCAGGTCTATTTCTTAACTGCAATAGATCCACAAACTAGGAAGCCTCTGAGATATAAATTGACAGTTTTGGTCACGGTGCTTCTTATAAGCATCAAAGGCCAGTAATGCACTCATCCATTGGATGTCACACCAGTGTAAAGTCAGACAATTCCTGTGGTTCTTCCTGTAGTTCCAGCAGAAAAATCAATGTCGGAGCTTCTCTGTTTTTGGCTGGCAATATAATGCCAGATCGGATGCATTGGATGTATTGAGAGAAGACAAGAGAAACCATTACAATAGCTTCATCCCTGGATTCATTGAGACAACCCAAGAGAGACCATTATGATAGTTTCATCCCCAGATTCATTGAGACAAGACAAGAGAGACCATTATGATCGTTTCATCCTAGGATTCACTTAGACAAGACAAGAGAGACCATTATGATAGCTTCATTCCTGGATTCATTCCAACCGTTGGAACTACATCCAATGTTTTTGCTTCATCTTTGTTATAGTGATAGCGATTTTCTTTTTGAGCCCACTCTTCTCATTTGTTTTGCTTGGAATTATTAATTTATTACAAACCTCACCTTGAAGTAGCTTTCCTTTAGATCGCAATCTAATAAGGCCCACTCCCACTGCACTTACGGATGCAAAGAGGATGTAAAACGTTAAAAAAAGCTTGCTATCTGTTGGAAAACACTATGCATCCGTTGTGTACTCATTGCATACGTGTTTCATACGCTCTATCTGTCGAGCATCCGTTCATTGCAATATCATCCGAGCAAGAAGTTTTGAGCTGCACAAAACTTTGTGAACGGATGAACTTTCTGCTGTGTACGATGTAAATCCATGACATACGAGCAACAAACGTTCTATGTCCATTTATCATCCGTTAAACGTCCGCTGTATCCCCTCTGCATCCTCTGGGCATCCTCGCAACTCACATCTGCTGCAGCTGAAAATGGAAAGAGGGAGGAAAGAAAAGGTACATGGATCATCTATACATCGTTAGTAGCACGGAAATAGAAAGGATGCACAGTGAATGGTTTGCATCTGATATACATCCGCACAACATCCCCTTTCTTTCCTTTAAGTGTACGTGATGCATCCGCTTCATCCGCTATGAGTCCGCTTCGCAATTCTCCCCCGGAAGCCCTTCGGAGGTGTCATCCACTTCCATCCGCTTTCATCCGCTAGGCTTCCGATGAACATCCGTTTAACATCCCCGCTACGTACTACCCACGTCTGTTCTTTTCCGTTCTGTTTATGCAAATTTTCGCCACTTTTTGGAGTGGATGACAACGGATGGAGCCACCCCCGAAATTTTGCTCATCCGCTGTGTCCTTTATGCATACATTTTGCATCCGTCGGCCAGTGGGACCGGGCCTTAACTGATCAACAGATAAGACACCTCATAGGCAGATATGTTGTGACCCTGGGCTGCATGTGGTCTTCAAATCTTTTTAAAAGCCAGTGAAGCTTCTTTTGCCAAAAATCTCTCCTTAGGCAGGGAAACACAGACATATTCTATGATAGTCAATAGAGTTTTTTCTTTAAAAAATCAAATAAATTCTCAGAATCCCATAAACTAGGAGTAGAGGAAACATACCATGCCTACCATCTAATTTATTTCTCTATTCTGTCCACTATGGTCTTTGCAGGCCTAAAAAAAATTCAAGATTTTGGAAGTAAAAAGAAAAAGTCCTTTGTAAGGGATGGTAAAAATGGCCTCCCTGGGCTCCAGAGGCTGAAAACGGTCCCATTTCCTGCCTTCTGGAACTTCTGGGAGGCCAGTTTTTCCACCCTTCCTGGGCTTTGGAAGCTTTCTTTGAGCCTCTGGGATGGTGAAAACAGGCTCCCTGGGTTCTGGAGGTTCTCTGCAGGCAGGAAATGGACCCATTTCTGGCCTTCCAGAAATTCCAAGAGGCCCATTTTTTGCCCTGCCCGAGCCTCCACACAGGCCTTGCACTTACCTGTGATTCAAAATGGGCCACACTGGGAATCCTGGGAGGGGCAAGGCAGGGTGGGCAGGACCAGCCAGGGTGAGATTTGCTGGTTCGCCAAGCTGGCTATAAAATTAACAATCTGTTCATCTGAACCTTTGTAAACCGGTAGCAGCCCACCCCTGCTGTATATGTTGTTCATGTCTCTGTGTCTACCAATGGCTGATTTGTCAGAGTGCCAGACTTCTAGAAATTCTCTGGCTTTTTGGACTTGGCCTGGTCTAGGATGGTCACATTTTCCCATTTGAAACTAGGATTCAATCTATCTATAGGTTGTGAAATTAAAGAATTTTCATCAAGTCTTCTTTGGTGGCTTGGTTTCTTTTTACTGCTGACTCTTCCAACCATAATTGTGGTCTCCAGTAAATTCCCCTATATCACATGGCCAAAGTAAGTGTGACACAGTTTCATGATGTTATTCTTCCAGTGATGTGTCTGGTGTTATTCAGTCCTTGTTTGTTTGTCAACTTTGTAGTCCAAGGAACTCATAGGAGCCTTGTCCATCATTACAGCTCAAATGAATCAATTTTCTTCTCGTTTTCTGTTTTAAAGGTCCAACTTTTGCAACCATAGGTAGCTACTTCTTATTCTTCTGCCATAATCATCATGACAACTCATAAAACATTTTGTATACACATTTTATAGTTGTCAACAGAAAGAAGGGGGGTAGTTTCAAAGAGCAGGCAGCAGTGTGGAATCGAAAATACATTCCATTCATAAGTTCTTCAGAGACTGATTAGATGACTAAAGCTTCTTCCCTTCAAAAATCTAATTGGAGAGCATGATTGATGACTCTTGACTGTGGATGTGTTTTGCTGGATGATACACTCAGAGGAGTGGGGGGGAAAGCAGGAGCAAGGGTGATAGTGAATTATGTATCTCAGAGTTGGCTATGCCCAGGCTAATGCCGGACATAGAATGTTAACTTCTAATAAATCCTTTTTAGTTTTGGGAGTGTGGCTTCAGGCTCATGATTTAATTGGAGTAACTACCAGAATCCTGACACATCATTGGATGTTGGTGACCATGGTGGCAATCCTAATTTTATCAACAGCCGCACGAAAAAGTGCTGCTGAATTTTGTCCAAACCAGTCCCTTAGATTTTGAAGCCATAATGTTCTTCTTCTACCTGAACCTCGTTTGCCTTCAATCTTTCCTTGGAGGATTAAGTGAAGTATGCCATATATTTCCAGGTGTCCCATCACATATCCAAAATATTCTAACTTTCGCTCTTTTATGGTTTTGATGATTTCTCTTGGCTTTCCCAGGTAGCTTATCACCTCCTTATTTCTGATTTTGTCAACCCAATTTATTTATAACAGCCACCTGTAAATCCACATTTCAAATGCTTTTAGTGGCTTTTTGTCAGAGACCAACTCTCCATTCCATAGAGCAGGATATAAAAGACTGACAAGCCTGATTTTCAATCTTACGCTTATGCAGAGGTAGCTACAGGAAATGTCGAATATTCTGGAGACGTGAATTTGTAATCTCCCACGTGTAAACATTCTATTTTTTTCTTCTTGATTATAGGAAACTGTGGTCATGGCCCAATTATGAACATCAGTCAACCCTACATGATCCAGCTAAATTGGAGAGGGTTTTCTTACAAATACGGAGCCTGGGGAATATATTCCTCTCCTCTTAACCCTGGAAAACAGATGTATTGGGTTGCACCTCTGAACACTGATGGAAGATACCTGGAATACTATCGACTCCACGATTCCTACGATGACTTATTGCTCTTCAGATACTCCAGGCAATACCAAGTTCTATACGGCGAAGGCAGTGGAATGGCTATGTATAATAATTATATGTACTATAATGTACATGGCTCAAGAGATATGGGTAAGATAGATTTGGCCACCAATAAGCTGGAGTTGAGGAAGCCTCTTCCAAATGCCGTTTCTAACAATCGGTTCTCCTACGCAGGGGTAGCTTGGCAAGACATAGATTTTGCTGTGGATGAGAATGGGTTGTGGGTGATTTACTCCACCGAAGCCAGTCAAGGTAACATTGTCATTAGCAGGATTAATGAAACATCTCTAAATGTGATTAACACATGGCAAACAAAGCAGTATAAGCCCGCGGTCTCTAATGCTTTTATTATATGTGGGGTGCTCTATGCTACCAGGCCTCTCAACACTAGGAAAGAAGAGATATTTTACTCCTTTGATATCAACACTGGGAAAGAAGGGAAACTAAGCATTATTGTAGATAAAATGCTGGAAACCATTCAGAGCATCAACTACAGCCCTATAGATCGGAGGCTGTATGTCTACAACGATGGGTACCTGATTCGCTACAACTTAAATTTTGCGCCCCAACAATTAGTGTAATTTTCCAGGGAGATTAAAAGCTTCAGTCTCCAAAATATTGAGAAATCCAAAGATAAATGGGAACAAAGATTCGATCCACTTGCAAATCATCAAGCATAGCAAAGGGAGTGGTGTAGTGGCCTAGGGGATGGATCTCTCATCTCACAATCAGGAGGTTGTGAGTTTGATCCCAGGTAGAAGCAGATATTTTTATGTCTGGGCACACTGAGAATATATCTGCTGAACAAAACTCCACAGTGGTGACAGGGAGGGTATCTGGCCATTAAAACACTCTGCTAGCTCAATTCAGTTGCACAGACTCTAGCCCGCAAGGGATTATGGAGCCATTAAATGATGCTGATGATGATCAAGCATAGCAACGTAAATTGACTGATCACTTCATTAAAAATAGTACTTTTTAAAAATCCAAAACCAGGCTTTGAGTAGAGTAGAGGTGACACAATAAATGTATCAGGAGGGAGTTGAAAAAAATTGGTGTCTCCCTGCTCCCAATTGTGTGCTTTTAAACATGGGTTATACGCTTCTGTTTTCTGAAAGAAAAAGTCCAAATTTATCTTCTTTGGGGCCAAATTTGCTGTAGAGAACTATTTTTCTTTTTGTGAAAAGAGGCTTAGGGACATTTATATCCAACCCAACGAACCTAACCAGTTTCAGATCCAGCATTTTCCTAATTTAGTTGGTCTTCATTCTTTGATTATGTTTTTTTTAATGCCACAACATTTTGTGGAAACACATAACAGTTGGATTACTTTATGGTCCAGGGTGTGGTATGAACCTAGAAAAAAGGTTAAACCATCTTCAGCATGTTGGATTTAAATCTTTAAGCCCAATACTGTATATTTTGGGTAGATAGGACAATCTATTTTAGTAGACTTTGGGTCACATAAAAGAACAGACCAGTTTTATTTAAAACTGGTAGTTCTAGACTTACGGCTACAATTGCTCATCAAAAGGTCACAAAAAGGGATCACATGGGGCATATGATGACCCAGGGTGGGATACAAAACAAACACAGTCACAGAAAACAGGTGAAGCCCTTTTTATTCCTTCACTTTGCTTCCAAGCTCCAAATATCTTTGATGGAAGACAAAAAAACTTCCACACAGTTACACGAAGAAGGAAAAAAGCAACACAAACCAGGCAAGATAAGGGTTGGAGGATGTCCACAAATAACACACACTGGGAAGTTGTCACCGCTGAAGCCCATGAAGAGGATCAAGGCCCTTTCTTCCCAAGGAGACCACATCTCTCCCTTATCCTCTCCTCCCTGCGTGCCCTAGGATGGAGAGGACATGGGCCTGGGTCCTCCTCTGACTGCTCAGCTGGCCTCTGCCCTTCCCCAGCCTCTTCTACAACCTCCGGAGCCACACTTTCACTCCCTATCAGTTGTTGCTCCTCTCCCTCAGAGTCAGTCTCCACCAGGGGCATGACAGCAATGGTCATAAATATGAATCAGTGGCCAAGCATCTTAATTTCGATCACAGGATCATGGGGATGTTTCAGCGGTATGGAAAATGGCCACATGTCACTTTTTTCAGTGCCGTCGTAGCAGTCACTAAATGAACTGTTGTAAGTCAAGGACTACCTTTACTTAACTTAGGATATTTGCCTTGAATGGCATTGATTGACTGGGGTGCGGATTAAGATAGCAGTACAAAGGCTTCGATCATGCTGCCATGACAACCATTTTGAATCTGATGCATTTTGGTCCCATTCAGTTTTATTAGCATCTATCTGTCTAGATCAGGGGTCTTAAGACTTGTGGACTTCAACCAATTTTCGGCAATTGTTGTGTATATTTGCAAATGCATGAAATGTAATGTTTGTATATTTTTGGGGACTGAATAAAAACAAAAACAATGCCTTAATCTCAGCCACTGGATCTCTCTCTCTCTCTCTCTCTCTCTCTCTCTCCCTCCCTCCCTCCCTCCCTCCCTCCCTCTCTCTCTCTCTCTCTCTCTTTACTCTACTTTGCCATCCAAATAAATGGATATTTTCTTTGCAGGCTTAACATTTCTCCTCATGAGGCAAAAACCTGCTTTTCTCCATAGCTCCAACATTCAGGCTGTAATCATTGCTTGCTGAGAAAATGTGTTTTCTATCGCAATGTGTGTGCTATCTGAATGTGTGTCAGGGGTTCTGACTGGGTGGAATTTACAACTCTTCTTTGCCATGGAGCAAAAAGGCCTCCTGGGGTGTTCTTGAAACATTCCTGTGGAATTAGGGCGACCCGACACACCGCATGTTCATTCATTTCAGTGGGGTTTGCTTAAGAAACCTCTCAGGGAGTGTGTGTGTGATGTTGTTTGCAAAATGTCAGTCCCGGCATAGGTTTGTGGGAAGCTATTCCCCCCCCCCC
>BHFT01020518.1:0-40608 GCA_004320025.1 Laticauda laticaudata | reverse complement strand
TCCCCCCCCCCCCCCGTGCTTCTCCGTTTTGCCGAGAATGTAAAAAATAATGGCAACTAGAATGTTTAATTGGGGATTCACTTACCGTTTCTTCTGGCCAATCCATTTATCAAAGCGTCTTAACAGAATAACAGAGTTGGAAGGGACCTTGGAGGTCTTCTAGTCCAACCTTCTTCTAAAGCAGGAGACCCTAGACCATTTCAGACAAAATGATTGGGTTAGGGTTCCAAGTAACAGCCCAAGCCAGGGTTTCTTCAAGTATAGATTTATTAGGCATGTCATATTGGCACAGATAACAGATAATTCAGAGTTGGAAGGGACCTTATAGGTTATCTAGTCCAACCACCCCGCCCAAGTGGGAGATCCTACACCATTTCTGACAAATGGCAGTCCAATCTCTTCTTGAAAGTCTCAAGGGACGAAGCTCCCACAACTTCAGAAGGCAACTTCTGTTCCATCAGTTGATTGTTCTCACTGTCAGAAAATTCCTCCTTATTTCTTGGCTGAATCTCTCCTTGATCAATTTCCATCCATTATTCCTTGTCTGGCCTTCAGGTGCCTCTGTGGCAGCCCCTCCACTATTGGCAGACCGCTATCATGTCTCCCCTGGTCCTTCTCTTCACGAGACTAGCCAGGCCCAGTTCCTGCAATCGTTCTTCATATGTATTAGCCTCCAGTCCCCTCCTCATCCTGGTTGCTCTTCTCTGTACTTTTCTAGGGTCTCAACATCTTTTTTATAATGTGGTGAACAAAACTGGATGCAGTACACTAGGTGTACTCTTGCTAAGGTTTATAGATGGTATTAGTACTTCGCTTGATCTCGATTGTATCCCTCTGTTAATGCAACTTAGGATTGTACTAGCTGGTGAAAACCCGAAATTGAAATCCCCTGGGTTTTCCCCTGCCCAGTTCAAAATCCAAAGTTCCTTCCCTCATTACACACAACCATCACATGCTCCAATCAGGTGTCTCTCACTATTCCAGATGCCCTCCCATCTACACTCCTCTAGGGGCTAGTGAAAGTGTCCTTGGTTCCCAGAAGAAGGAATGTTATTTCAGCTACATGTTCTCCTCAGCTATCTCTACTCCCCACTCCCTTTCCCACAGCTCCAGCCAGCCTCGTTGTGTCAAGCTTGATCTCAGCCTTGGAAGCCATTTTTTACTTGGCACCTTCAAGGTTGCTTCTGTCAACTCATAAAACATTTTGTACACATGTTTTATAGTTGGGGAGGAGTTTCAAACAGGAGGCAGCAGTGTGGAATCGAAAGTACATTCCATTCATATTTTCTTCAGAGACTGATTAGATGGCTGAAGCTTCTGCCAGGCAAAAATCTAATTGGAGAGCATGATGGATGACTCTTGGCTATGAACGTGTTTCTTTGGATGATACATCCAGAGAGGTGGATGAAAAAGCAGGGTTAGGGTCATGGTTATCTCAGAGTCGGCTATGCCTAGGCAAATGCCAGCATGTTAACTTCTAATAAATCCTTTTTAGTTTTGGGAGTGTGGCTCGAGGCTCATGATTTAATTGGACTAACTGCCTGACAGCCACATTCAGTGCCTGGGAATTTAGGAGTGGGGGGATTTCATAGTGAGGTAGAAGATAAGACTCAACATTCTTTCTCAGAAAGTCAAGGACATGTGGACCTGCACCTGGAATGGAGTGACTGGAAGAATGTCTCTAGTTGGGACGAAGATTTTAATTGAGTCATGTGATGGACTGATGGGTACAGGGAATGAATCTTTGATTTCTTTTTTTGGGAAAGGAAAACCCGGAACTCTCAGATTCAGGTTTTCCCGGATCTGCCAGTATGACAACTCTAATAAAATGGAACTTTGAAAAGATGCTTGTCTCAGAGTTTATTGGAGTTGGTTAGTTGGAACGCTGACACTTGAAGGTGCTCAAAGATGGCTCCAGGGTTGACAGGTTGTCTGAGCTCTTCTTAAAAACCTCCAGTGAAGGAGGAGATACAACTTCTGAAAGCAAGCCGTACCACTGGTTAATTTGTTCTCACAGTTAATTGTTCTCACAAATAATCAGGAGATTTCTCCTTCATTCTAGCTTGGATCTCTGTTTAATGAATAACAGAATAAGAGCTGGAAGGACCTTGGAGGTCTTCTATCCAACCTTCTTCTCAAGCAGGGGACCTTATACCATTTCAGACAAAATGATTGTCCAATCCCTTCTTAAAAAGCTCTCGTGTTGGACAACTTCTGAAGGGAAGCTTTTCCACTGGTTAATTGTTCTTACAATTAGTTGTTCTCACAGAGTTGGAAGGGATCTTGGAATTCTTCTAATCCAATCCTCTGCTCATACCATTTCAGATAGGTGGCTGTCTGGAGAAGCATGGAGTTCCCTATAAAAGGAAAGATTAGCATCAAATTATTTAAATTCTAGGATGGGAATAGAATAGAAGAACAATAGAATAGAATAGAATAGAATAGAATAGAATAGAATAGAATAGAATAGAATAGAAGCTGGAAGGGATCTTGGAGATCTTCTCGTCCAGCCCCTGCTCAAGCAGGAGAAGCTATACTATTTCAGATAAGTGACTATTTAGTCTCTTCTTTAAAACCACCAATAACTTCTGGTGGCAAACTGTTCTGCTGGTTAATTGTCCTCACTATTAGGAAGTTTCTCTTTAATTCCAGGTTGCTTCTCTCCTTGTTTGGTTTCCATCCATTGTTTCTTGTGGTGAGCACCTTCTGGTGCTTCGGAAAATCAGTTGACCCCCCTATTTTTTGACCCCTACTCAAAATAAATAATAAATAATCATTATTTCATGATGATCCCTAGTCTTCCTCAGAAGAATTTCACACACATTGTAAAAGTCTTCTCTAACATTCAATCTCGAAATGGCGCTTGCATCCCCCACATCCATTTTGACGTGCTAAGATCTTTTTAATGCCGTGTTAGCTTTCATCCTGCCCCTGGGACAGAAGGGCTAATCCTTTTAAATTGCCAGCCTGGAGAATGCTTATGTTGCACAACATTTTGTCCTAAGAAATGGGCTTCCCACCATTTGCATTTTTCTCTTTGACAGTTAGCAAGGTGATGTAATCTGATTTACAAGGAGAATTATTGCCATCCTTCTCGTGTTCTTTACTTAGAGCATGTTCAAAAGTGATTTAGTTGTACCAGGAATCTTAGAACATTACCGACATTGGAATATTTGTTTTTAACCATTTAGCTGGATCTGACTCTTGGTGATTTGATAGGCAAGTGTTCTCCATACCAATCTGTCAAGCTCAGCTTCTTTCAATTGTTGTATGTTCAGTTTTTTTTTCCACAAACTTTTTATTTTAATCCAAACATTATTTAATCCAAACATTATTTCTTTTTTCCATTCTCATCAATAGAATAGAATAGAATATAACAATAGATTAGAATATAGCAATAGAATAGGATAGGATAGAATGTGATATAATTAGAATAGAAGAGTAGAAATAGGATAGGATAGAATAAGATAGAATGCAATAGGATATATAGAAAATGAATAGAATAGAATGAAATAGAATATAGAAAGAATATGATAGAATAAATGGAATGGAATGGAATAGAACAGAGATGAACAAAACAGAATAGAATGGAATGGAACAAAATGGGATGGAATGGAACAGAACAGAATAACATAATGGAATATAAAAATGGATAGAATATAAAAATAGAATAGGATAGAATGGAATAGAACGGAACAGAATATAGAAATAGAATAGGAAGGGAATAGAATAGAGTAGAGTAGAGTAGAGTAGAGTGGAGTGGAGTGGAGTGGAGTAGAATAGAATAGAATGGAATTCTTTATTGGCCAAGTGAGTTTGGACACACAAAGAATTTGTCTCCAGTACATAAGCTCTCAGTGTACATACAAGCAACAAGCAATAAGCAACAAATCATGATCATAATCATAAAATACAGTCATCGTAAATCATAATCTACAACACTCACTGATAGTCAATAGGACACTAAATAAAAGCAATCAAGATAAACTACAAGATACAAACAACAAAGTCATATGACAATAAAGGAGTAGGCAATCGGAAAGACGAGAAGGAGAATAGTAACTATTCTCCTTCTCATCTAGGTGGTTTGGTATCCCAGGGCATAAAGCAGTGCTGTGGGAATTAGTTGTTTAGTAGAGTGATGGCTAAGAGAGAAAGAAACTGCCCTTGTGTCTAGTTGTTTTGGCGTGCAATGCCCTGTACAGAGGGGAGTAGTTGAAATAGTTTACATCTAGGATGTGTGGGCTGTGTAGATATTTTTTATGAGATTTGATGTTGTCAAGACAGTGTGTTCTCTGCTTGCCCCTTCTTCTTGTTCCACCAACCTTTCCTAGCTTTCTCCAATGAATTTGCACACAGGACAGGGCCAATGTAAAACAGAGGTTATCTTGTGATCTTAGCTTCCAGGGGTGTGTCTGGTTTAACACAATATAACACTTCTCTGTTCGCTACCCTGTCTGTCACACGCATTCCTACAATTTCATAAGGTTTTTACTCCAGAGAATAACCTTTCTTTTATCCAAAACAAGCACATTCTCATCCCTCATTTGTGTGTGTGTGTGTGTGTGTGCATGTGTGTGCAAGGATTTCTAATGCTTTCTGGTTAGTTTGTAACCTGATAAATAGTTACTATCATTACTGAATGCTCCTTATTTGAGAGGCTAAAATTATCCTTCTTCTGTGTTTTGCAGGGGTTGTTTCCAGCACGTTACAGTCTGCTCTATAAATTCCACGTAATGACTAATAAAATAATAATAGTAATAAACCCCCAAACAAAAGTAGTTCCATAATCAAACACAGATGTTGTGTCAGCTTGGGAAAGAAAGTACATTTACATAAAATGTAATGCTTTGCATAATTCATGTTGAATGTAATACTAATAGTATTTGTAATAACTTGGAATTGCGTGTGAGCTTTTATATTATAGAAAGTAAAAAACTTACTACTTATAGGGTTCTTCTTTCCTTCCTTCTTCCCTCCCTCCCCCAACAAATTCCTTCTTCCTTCCCCCCCTCCCTCCCNCTCTCTTCCTCTTCCTCCCCCCCCCCCCCTTTCAGTATGCTAAACAAAAGAGACAAAGTGGAATCCTTTAGCAAACAGAGCAGATTCTGACAGCTGGTCTGGGAAATAACAGCCATTCAGCTTGGCCAATTTTCATTTCAAGCAGTGATATCCACATACGCTGGACTCAGCTCCTCAAATGATTCCAGAAGAAAAAAAATAGAAAGGAAAGCAGATGTTTATGGAGCCTTATGTCAGCAAATATACAGTACAGTTTCTTAGCAAGATGGGCAAATAGTTTTCCCTTCAATTCTGCAGAGGCATTGTGGGAGAATCTCTTGACTGGACAACTTTATAATGTCTTGGTAAGGCCACACTTGGAATCCTGCATCCAGTTTTGGTCACCAAGATGTAAAAAAGATGTGGAGATTCTGGAAAGAGTGCATGGAAGAGCAACCAAGATAATTAGGGGTCTGGAGACTAAGACATATAAAGCATGGATGCTGGAACTGGGTATGTCGAGTTTAATGAAAAGATGGACCAGGGGAGACATAATAGCAGTCTTATAATATCTCAGGGGCTGCCCCAAAGAAGAGGGAGTTGACAATGGGGAAGCCAGCCAGCCAAGCCCAGGGATGATGGGGGGGGGGCTGGTAAGATCTGGGGACAGTGGGGGAGGGGCTAGTGTGACTTGAAGGCTTACCTGTGAGCAGGTAGATCAAGGCTGCTCAGTTGGGGTTAGGGAAAGGCAGGCAGCAATGGCTGGCCTGGTGGGCGTGCAAAAGCAGGCTGCAGGCATATCAGGCATGCTCATGATGTTGCTCATGTGCAATAGGGATTGATGGGCAAGGAGTGGAGAAGCAGGCAGAGAAGGGTGGGGCCAGCCAAAGTTTACCGATTTACCAATTCTCCAAACTACAGAGAATCATAACAACCAGTTCTAATGAACCAATCCAAACCAGTAGAATCCCACCCCTCGAAGCAACCTAGAACTAAGAAGGCTTTCCTGGCCTGCTCCTGAGTTGCCATAGGCAGAGGTAATGGGAATCACACCTGGCAGCTGCACCAAGGAATTCACACCTCAGTCAAAATGAGATGCAGCCTAGCCGGCACAAAGCAAAGTCAAGGCCATCTCCACGGAGACTAGCAACGGGCTGGAGGTAGTCACTTCTACAACCTTGTGAAATTGCTTTGTTGGGGAATGTGACTGGTGACACACCTTGGGGGGAGGGGGCAACAGGGTCAAAAGCAAAGCATGAATGGGGTGAAGCCAGACCTGGCTTCCCTGAGGTCATGCCGACATGGTTCTCCTAATAAACAGTTGGATTTTTCTTGCTAAATGACTTGAGTCTCTTCATTTTATTAGGGCATGGGTTGGAACCCTGACATCACAACTTGCCTCCAGAAGTTGTGAATGCTTCAACACTGGAAGTTTGTAAGAAGATGTTGAATAACCATTTGTCTGAAGTGGTGTAGGATTTCCTGCCTAGGCAGAGGGTTGGACTAGAAGACCTCCAGGGTCCCTTCCAACTATTCTATTCTATTCTATTCTATTCTATTCTGTTCTATTCTATTCTATTCTATTCTTCATTACAATATTCCACTCTACTCTACTCTACTCTATTTTTCATTACAATATTCTATTCTATTCTGTTCTGTTCTGTTTTTATTCTGTTCTATATTCCCCACCATGGCATGGCTAGTTGAGGAATTCTGGGAGTTGAAGCTCACAAGTCTTAAAAGTTGCCAATTTTGAAGATCCCTGATCTACCAAAACAAAGGGTTTGAAATGTCTGTGCTTAGCTAGTTCCTGACTGTTATTTCTTCAAGAAATGGGATAAAGTTTCTTGCCTAAGCAAGGGGGTTGGACTAGAAGACCTCCAAGGTCCCTTCCAACTCTGTTATTCTAATCATAATTCTATCTTGGGCCAGAAGAATGGTCCAGGATGGCTACATTTCTATAGCTTTCTCCTTGACATCCCATTCTAATTGGACGTGAATTGTTTTCATTCCATCCATTCCTCCACTTATACATTATGAAATAGTCCCATCTGGATTCTAGGAGAAGGATGGCCTCTTTTAAACATATTTCTATCATCTTCTTGGCAACAATAATAAAATGGGATTTCTTCCTTTTTTTGTACATTTCTTCCTGGAGTAGGAGGAGGAACAGCAGCAGGAGAACTCTGGCCTCCTTGGTGCTTTCTGAGCTTGCTTGTTTTCTTGCAGATGTTTCATGACCCAACTAGGTAACAACATCAGTGCTGGAAGGGAGTGGAGTTTGCCAAGAGGAGAAAGGAGAGGAGGAAGAGGAGGAGGAGAACTGTGGGCTCCTTGGTGCTTTCTGAGCTTGCTTGTTATCTTGCAGATGTTTCCTTATCCAACTAGGTAACTTCATCAGTAACAAAAACCAGAGTAACGAACTTGGTTTTCTGTTCAGTATGCACAACTGAATGCTCACCCTGAGTTCTGGAACTGATAAGCCATTTCTTCCTGAATTAGAACAACATGATTTAATTTCTTTTTATTTCTCTGTGTATGGACATCACTGCAGTCATGACAATAACCCACTAGCTATGCAAGGAATATGATCAGGAAATTGTGAAATTGTTGGGTGTGATGGGAAATGGTGGACTATGGATCCCCTTCACAGTCTTATTTTCAAGCTTTTCCTTCTTGTTTTGGCAATCTCCTTCTTCTCCTCTCATTATTTCTGGGGCATCTTCAAACCTCACCCCTAAACATGTCATTAACATAAAGAGTTTGTCTTTTTGTGTTAGCCGCAACAACCTCTCCCCAGCCTTCCTGCAGAAGGCTACAGGAGCTGTTGAACACCAACGGTGAGCAACATCAAGAGCTGTGAATTTGGCCTTTTGCTGCATTGTGTTTTTACTGCCACACGGGTAGAATGCCAACTATTTGGGGGCTGCTTGGACCAACAATACTCTTTGAGATCATTGTGTAAACATTCTGCCTGGAAATTGCCTTTTCAATAGCAATCCTCCCATAATGCGATGTTTAAATTTCATAAGTTCACCCTCACATTTATAATGGGTCTGAGCAAAGACTTTTCTGCAGCGCATAGAAATAACGTATTATTTTCTTTCTTTTCACAGCTGAGTTTTAATATTTGCTGAAGTCAAGGAACTTCCACCCGTATAGTTAGTGCACCCTCCAAAAAATCATATTTTCCGAAATAGCTTTGTTGCTTGGATTTACTGCTGGAACAAGCAGTTCTAATTTTGTAGAACATCTTTATGAAAATCTGAGGCAAGTGATAATTTGCTTGAAATATGAATACCCTTTCTTTGGTATTAAAGCAGTAATCCTTGGTGACCCATAGATTTGAGCAAATATCTCCAGCTATAAAACATTTTTATAGGAATTATTTTTATTATTCTTATTACCATCGCTAATATTAAGATAAGGGGGTGAGTAATGTAATGCTGAAATGGTGGAAATGGATTTTGTTGTTCAGTCACTAAGTCATGTCTGACTCTCCCTCATCTCATGGACCACAACATGCCAAACTTCTCAGTCCTCTGTTGTCTCCCAGAGTTTTCCCAAATTTTCCAAAGGAAACTATTCTCTTGGTTGACTGCTCTCACAGTCAGAAAATTTCTCCTTTTTCCAGGTTGAATCTCTCCTTGTTTAGTTTCCATCCATTATTCCTTGTCTGGCCTTCAGATGCTTAAGAAAACAGCTTGACCCCCTCTTCTTTGTGGCAGCCCCTCAAATATTGGAACACTGCTGTCCTGTCTCCCCTGGTCCTTCTCTTCCCTAGACTATCCATCTATGTAACTGTTCTTCATATGTTTTAGCCTCCAGTCCCCTAATCATCCTGGTTGCTCTTCTCTGTACTTGTTCTAGAGTCTCAACAACTTTTTTATAGTGTAGAGAGCAAAACTGGATGCAGGATTCTGAACCAGGTAAATGAAAGAAACAAACAAATTGATTCCTGAATAGCTTTGTGATGTCATTCATGGTCCTTCCTTTCCCAGAATCCACCAGAGACGAAGGAAGCACCCTAGCCTATCAAATCTGCGGCATGTAGGGGAAAATTACTAGACAAAGCTGTTCAGAACAGTTGCAGCTGAAAATGTACAATCAAGGATGTGTGTGCCCTGGGCTATCCCTTTTACTGCAATGTTTGGAAGATAAGATCTCACTGATAGCAAGCCCAAGTAGGGAATGCAGAGGTCAGCCACCCTTATTGTTGACATGGATTGACTTTGGACATTGATTACATCTCCAAGGTCAGCAAGGGTTAATTTGAACTATGGAATCCCATGCAGGTGTTCTTAAAACTTACAGTTTGTAACTCATAAAAGCAAATCCATGGAAAGCATTTATTTCTCTGTGTAGGTTCAGCAAACATTTTTACCTATTCCCCCCAGGCCTTTATGGCCAGGTAAAAAACAGAACAGATGTCATCTAGTTCAGAACAGAGTACAGCTAGTTCTAATTCATCTAGTTCATCAGAAGAAAGAGTGCAAAGAAGAACAACAAAGATAATTAGGGGACTGGAGGCTAAAACATGTGAAGAATGGTGACAAGAATTAAGTAAGTCTAGTTCCATGATGGCACACATGGCAGAGGTGGCACACAGAGCCTTCTCTCTGGGCATGCAAGCCATTGCCCCAG
Organism: Laticauda laticaudata; assembly: GCA_004320025.1. Classification (NCBI taxonomy): domain Eukaryota; kingdom Metazoa; phylum Chordata; class Lepidosauria; order Squamata; family Elapidae; genus Laticauda; species Laticauda laticaudata. The sequence goes on along the minus strand of BHFT01020518.1, from coordinate 30,963 downwards.
CTCAGCTCCGTTCCACCTCCCAGTGGCCAGCTGGTCTTTAGGTCTCTGCCACGCATACACTGGGGGCAGGGCGCACATGGGAGTCATGTGCACATATGCAGGGGATGTGGGGGGTTGCGTGTGCATGTGTTGGGGGGAGGGGTGTATGTGCAGGGCACACATGCATTACATTTTGGGAATGNTGCAGGGGATGTGGGGGGTTGCGTGTGCATGTGTTGGGGGGAGGGGTGTATGTGCAGGGCACACATGCATTACATTTTGGGAATGCACAGGCACTTTGGGCACTTGGTGCAGAAAAGGTTAGCCATCACTGGTCTAATTTAATGAAAAGAGGCTCTCCTGGAGAAGGGGATGTGGTTTTGTTTGGAGATGCATTATTGTTGAATCCAGTTGTCATAAGTTTGTACCATTGTGATGGATTTGATCTTTGTCAGCCACCCAGAGTCACTGCTAAGGGTTAGGCAACTTTCTTTCCCTCCCTCCCTCCCTCCCTCCCTCTCTCTCTCTCTCTCTCTCTCCATAATTATTATATATATATTTATATCATTGTAGTTCTGTTAAAGTTGTAGCAACGTTTCAGCAGAATCTCATCTGCCATATCTATATCTATATCTATATCTATATCTATATCTATATCTATATCTATATCTATATCTATATCTATATCTATTATCTATATCTATATCTATATCTATATCTTATCTATATCTATACTTATCTATATAGTGCTGTTCAGCTTCTTCGGGTATTATCCACGTCATTGTAGTGCTGTTAAAGTTGTTAGCAACGTTTCAGCAGAATCCCATCTGCCATCATCAGGCTTCTGTGTGGATGTGGTCTCACAGCTCCTGGTTTCAAATTCGAGGTGGTCCATTCTGATTGGCTAGGAGCCTGGGTCTGTGTTCACTGGACTTGGAGTTTGATTGATTGGTGTTTCTGGTTTCTTCTGTCTGTTTTGTGGCTTTGATTAGCTGGTAGCACTCTGTTCCTGTGTTGAGGCTTTTCAGTGCAGCTTGGCTTTGTGTGAAAGGATGGCTGATATCCATTAGGAAGCTAGGTTCGAGATCTTTCTATTTGAGGAGTGCAGCTTCCAAATGATTGACAGTCTGCTGGAATCAATCTCTTCTAATTCATGCTGTTCAGGTCTTTTTTCAATCTCTATGGCTTCTTCTGATGATGGCTGGGGTTTCTATAGTGGCTAGGGTTTTGGTGCCATTGAAGTTGATGTTGTGACCTGTGGCTTTCATGTGTTTGGACTAGTGAGGGAGGTGTGTTCCAGCTTTTTTACTGCATTTTTGTGTTCATCCAAGCAAGTACTTTTTCTTCTTTGGTCTGTCCAATGTATGTGGCAGGCATGATGCACAGGGAACTTCGTATATGCCTTGATTTTTCAGTCAATTTGTCTTTGGGGTTTCAGGATGGCTGCTATCTTTTTGTCTGTTTTGAAAGGCAGTCTTGATGTGATGCCTGTGTAGTATCTTACTGATTTTATCTGTAGTACCTCTTATGTAGGGCAAGACAGCTGTTCCATAGGTTCTGTTGGTCTCTAAGGTCTCTGTTATGTCTTGGTGTGTTTTTGTGGATCAAGTTGGTGATTTTGTTTTTGTGGAAGCCATTGGCTGTCAATACTTACAGCAGGGTGCATAGTTCAGTCTTAAAATGTGTTCTTATCTGCCAGGCGTTTGGTCTCTTCTGGTAATTAGTGTTTTCGCCATGGAATTTATCTGTGTTGGTGTGGTGGGCATTGGGCGTTGAGGTAGTGGCTTGGTGTTGTGTTTTCCTTTTGGTATATGGTGTGTCCCAGTGTGCCCATCATTTCTTTTGTAGATTAGTACATCTTTAGGAATGGTAGTTGTTTGTTTATTTCCGTTTTCCATGGTGAACTTGATTTTGGGGTGTGTGTGTTTAGGTGTGTTAGGAAATTGTTTAGGTTTCTTTTCCATGGGGCCAAATCACAAATGTGTCAATCGTGGTATCTTAGCCATAGTTTGGGTTGTGGGTGGCATTAGCCAGGCTCTGGATTCGAATTCTTCCATGAACAGGTTTGCAATGACGGGTGACATGTGGTGATCCCATAGGGGCTCCTTCAATTTGCTTGTATCTTTGTCCGTTTGTATATGAGAATAATGTGGATGTTAACCAGTGTTCGTGTTAGTTCCATTGAGGTGTTGCTGGTTGGTATTTATTTTTTGATGATTTCAAGAGTTTCTTTTTATGGGACTTGAGTGAATAAGGAAACCACTGTCGAAACTTACAAGCAGATCTTCTTGTTCTACTGAGACTTGATCATTTCTAAGAAGTGATGAGTTTGATGTACATATGAACGTGCTGGTTTCAGCGATGGGGCTGTAAGTTTGTTTGCTAAAGTTTTTAGCTAGGTTTCTTGTAATGGTGCTCCTATGGAGCTGGACTATGGGTCTGAGAAGGTTTGCCTTCTTTGTGTATTTTTGGGAGGCCGTAAAATTTGGGCATCTAGAACAAGAAGATCTGCTGTAAGTTTTGACGTGGTTTCACTATTCACTCAAGTCCCAATAAAAGAAACTCACATCAAGACTGCCTCAAAACAGACAAAAAAAAAAGCAGCCATCCCGAGAAAACCCCAAAGACAAAATTGACCCGGAAACACAAGGCATATACGAAATTCCCTGTATATCATGCCCGGCTCACATACAATGGACAGACCAATAGAAAGAATAAGTATCGCCTAGATGAACACAAAAATGCAGTAAAAAAGCTGGAACACACCTCCTCACTAGTCCAACACATGAAAACCACAGGCACAACATCAACTTCAATGGCACTAAAAACCCTAGCCACTATAGAAAACCCCAACCACAGAATCATCAGAGAAGCCATAGAGATTGAAAAAAGACCTGAAAGCATGAAATAGAAGAGATGATTCCAGCAGACTGTTCAATCATTGGAAACCTGCACTGCTCAAATAGAAAGATCTCCACACACAAAACAGACAAACACCTGATCACAGACAGACTCCTCTGATGCCTCCAACTCAACACCCCCCCACCAGGCACCCAGGTGAAACCTAGCTGCTAATGAATAGCAGCCGTCCTTTCACATGAAGCCAAGCTGCACTGAAAGCCTCCAAACACTAAGAACAGAGTGTTGCCAGCCAATCAAAGCCACAAAACAAGACAGAAGAAACCAGAAAACACCAATCAACTCAAAACTCCAAGTCCAATGAACACAGACCCAGGCTCCTAGCCAATCAGAATGGACCAGCCTCGAATTGAAAACAGGAGCTGTGAGACCCACATCCATACAGAAGCCTGATGATGGCAGATGAGATTCTGCAGAAATGTTGCTACAACTTTAAAAGCACAAAAGAGACAGACATGTGCACAACGGCCATGGTTAATGTTATATTAAAGGCATATCTCCTTAATGGTAGTTTTACACTCTGATGATGTTAGCAGAGGCTAAAGCCGGCTTAGTGCACAACACACACACACACACACAAACACACACATATACACAACAAAGGAAGGGATGCGGTGGCTCAGTGGCTAAGAACGCTGAGATTGTTGATCAAAAAGGTCAGCAGTTCGGCGGTTCTAATCCCTAGTACCACATAACGAGTAAGCTCCTGTTACTCATCCCAGTTTTGCTAACCTAGCAGTTCGAAAGCATGTAAAAATGCAAGTAGAAAAATAGGGACCACTTTGGTGGGAAGTAAACAGCGTCCCATGTGCCTTTGGCATTTAGTCATGCTGGCCCCATGACCACGGAGACATCTTTGGACAGCGCTGGCTCTTCGTCTTTGTAATGGAGATGAGCACTACTCCCTAGAGCCAGAAATGACTAGCACATATGTTCCAAGGGAACCTTTACCTTTATATAAATAAAGCCACTGTGTGATAATATGCAGTACTGTTTTTTGAAAAGGAAACTAGCTGAGAAATTTTAGAGAATTTCTAGATTCTTCTTTCCCTGTGGAGAGGTTGAACCCCAGAAAAAAACCTTTTGATACCTTTTCACAGTTCTGTTCAGGCCTTTGATATGGTAACATATTTGTTGAGTGAGATTGCTCCAACAGAACTAATGTGACACAACATTAATACATAAGATTCATCACTGCTATAGCAAACCCCAGCAAGGTAAATGGCTTCAATTCCTTTCAAATCCCTGTGATAAACTTGGGGTAGAAAACATAACAGTTCATCAATGATACTAGCCCTACGAACCAGGGGAATAAAAAGGCGCATTTTAACACTCAGGTGTGCAAAGAATTACCATTTTGCCTGTTGAAAAGAGATGGAGATTTGTATTTATTATTATTTTAATGTTTTAGAATAGAATTAAAATTCTTTTAGTGGCCAAGTGTGATTGGGAAAACAAGGAATTTGTCTTGGTGCAAATGCTCTCAGTGTCCATAAAAGAAAAGATACATTCATCAAGAATCAAGAATCATCAGGTACAACACTTAATAATAGTCATAGGGTACAAGAAGCAATCAAATCATACTAGGAAACAGTCAATATAAATCATAGGGATACAAGCCACAAGGTTGCAGTCATACAGTCACGAGTGGGAGGGGATGGTTTTCCTGGCAGTGTCTGAAAGTATTATTATTATACAGCTCTGACACACATCCTTTTCTGAAAATGATAGACAGACAAACTGATGAGAGGAAGAGAAGAAGGAAGAAGGAAAGAGAAGTCCCATTTTGTTTCCACCAACAGTAGCTGCAATGGAAGGTAAAGTCAGAACTCAGAAAACAGGAAGTGTGACAATTATCTCTCTTTGATATCTCTTTCTGGCATTTTTCTAGGTTTTTTTATCCTTAATTTCTGTCACTTTCCTTCCTCCATATGCAATATTTTTTAAGGTATAGGACAGATTGCTGCCTGTGGGCTTTTGAAATTGAAAGGGAATTTCAGGATCTAGTTTGTCCAGATCTCGGCTGAGAAATATATTCGCTTTATCTAAGTAGTTGCAGAAAATTCAAAACAACAGCAACAACAACAACTAGAGGCCTCTGGTATAAAGACTAAAAAATTGACCTTGAAAGGGATGAGAAAGGTCTATAGCCAAAGCAAGAAGGATTAAACCAACTTTTTAAGTCAAAAATGTCCAGATGAGATTAAGAAGTGGCTTAGACATCTCTTAAAATCTGGAAGTACATTGTATTCTATATTTCCTCAGAGTTCTTTTATTTATTCATTATCTCAGTCATGCTCCACCAGTTTTAATAAATAAGTGGTACAATGAGAGAGGAAAAAATTGCTTTCCTCAAGTGTTTGCCACAAACATGTTGGAAAGGAGGAGGAAGAGCAAGAGGAGGAAGAGGAGGAAAATGAAGGAGAAGAAAAAGAAAGAAGGAAGAAGAGAAGGAGGAAAAGAAGGGGGAGAAAGAGGTGGAGGAGATGGAAAAGAAAGGAGAAGAATAAAAAGAAAGGAGGAGGAGGAAAAAGAGGAGAATGAGAAAGAAGAAGTAGAGGAGGAAAAGGAGAAAGGAGGAGGAGAAAAAGAAAGGAGAAGAGGAAGAAGAAGAAGAAGAAGAAGAAGAAGAAGAAGAAGAAGAAGAAGAAGAAGAAGAAGAAGAAGAAGAAGAAAGATTGCCCCTGGGGTTAACAATGATCATACTGAAAGTCAACGTTGGCTGTTAAGTTGACTAACATCAAGTGGGTGATATCTACAGCTGCTTCCACAATGGACTCTGTCCTTCAAACACAGTCTCCATTTAATTCTGACCAATAGTCTACCCAGACCTATCAATCAACAGAAAAGGGAAATTAGTTCTTTAAGTTGCAGAGGGTGTACAATCCCAGCCATGATGCTAACAGCAACAGGGATTCATTCTTGGAGATATATTTTGAATTCCCTTGGCATGACTTCATTTCGTGAGTCACCTAGGCACATGCCAGTATTTCAAAGTGATTGTTTGCTGGCTCCGTAGATGTTACAAAGACATAAGTCTTTTAAATAGGGGAGCAATCAGCTCTGCATAAAACAGATTTCCATAGAACCGCTTGCATTTTACAATGATCCTTTATATTGTCACAGAATGTTACCATCCTATTTAATGTTGAAGCAGAGCGAAATAATTATAATGCTTGGAACATTAATATCCGAAACTGTAATTAATATCACAAGAATGTCCACCTTTATCCTCCCCTTTTTTTCTTATATTTAATACTTCAAGTCCCCTAAATAATAGAATGTTAAGAATCTATTATATAAATATCATTGCATTGAAATAACATACTGTACCCACGCTGAGAAAATGGAGCAGTAGATGGCTATTTTGGGCTTGATTTAATAATGTGTCAAAGGAGTGAGCTGGTTTTGTATTAACATTTTGTGGAGATATTTTTAGTTTCTGCAAATGACATTCGTTTATTCACTATTCTGTATATTCTGATTTTATTAGCACTGTTTTAGGTTTGCTTGAACTTCATCATATTCTCTGGTTGTTACAATTACCAGTGTGTGTGTGTGTGTCTTATCTATCTACCTATCATCTATTGTCTATCTATGTCTGTATCTATCTATCTATCCATCATCATCTGTCTGTCTGTCTGTCTGTCTATCCATCCATCCATCCATCCATCCATCCTTCCATCCATCCATCTACATCTATCAAACCACCCACAATACTGTTTAGTATTGTTACACTTAGCTGCAATATTTAATTTATATGTATACATAAATCCTATTGTGTTTGTGTATAAGTGCATGTGTGTGTGTGTTTGTGTGTTGACTGATGACACAATGTGATTCCCAGCTGAACACTGATTGGGAAAGGACAATGACTGCATATTTTATTCAAATGCCCTCTGATCCAGCTTTCTTGTCAGTTTCCTCAGTGTTTAGTTAAAATCAACCGGTTGTTAATTTTATCCTCAGCTCAAGAAGTTATCATCTAAAGTGTTAGCATTCCAGAGTTGGCAATGAAAAGAGGAAGAACAAAGATCTTTGGGGCTATGAGTGGCATGCTGAATTATAGAGTCCCAGAATTGGGCGGAGCCATTAAAATATCCTAGACCGATGGGCGTGGTCAGTCTCACCTGGTAAACCAGACCGGAATAACAACCAGATGTGTAACAGAATAGCAGAGTTGGAAGGGACCTTGGAGGTCTTCTAGTGCACCCCCATGTTCAAGCAGGAGACCCTAGATTATTTCAGACAAGTGGCTGTCCAGTCTCTTCTTGAAAACCTCCAATGATGGAGCATCCATAACTGAGTCATTTCTCTGATTAGTTATTTTCACTGTCAGGATTTCTTTCCTTAATTCTAGGTTGCTTCTCTCCTTGATTAGTTTCCATCCATTTCTTCTTTTCCTGCCTTCAGATGCTTTGGAGAGTATGTGGACCTCCTTTTCTTTCAGACAGCCTCTCACATACTGGAACACTGCTATCACGTCAGCCCTAGTCAGTGGTGGGATTCAAATAATTTAACAACTGGTTCTCTGTCCTAATGATTTTTTCCAACAGCCAGTTCACCAAACTGCTCAGAAAGTTAACAACCGGTTCTCCCGAACTGGTGCAAACTGGCTGAATCCCACCACTGTCCCTATTCCTTCTTTTCACCAAACTAAACATACCTAGTGGCATCAACTCTTCTTTATATATTTTAGCCTGCAGTCCCTGAATCATCTTTGTTGCTCTTCTCTGCACTCTTTCTCGAGTCTCAACATCTTTTGATGAACTAGATCAGGGGTGTCAAACTCAATTTCATTGAGGGCCACTTCAGAGCTATGGTTGACCTCAGGGGCTGGGGGCCATGGCTGACTGGGTGGGTGTGGCCAACTAGGTGGGTATGGCCAGCTTGATGCCACTCCCAAAACTGCTGGCATTTTTCTTCTTTGCATTGAGTAGACTGGGACGAAGCCACACTACCCTATTTGGGTAGACCAAGCTGAAGCCACACTGTCATGCCCCTGGTGGAGACTGACTCTGAGGGAAAGGAGGAACAGCTGACAGGGAGTGGAAGTGTAGCTCCAGAGGTTGTAGAGGAGGCTGGAGAAGGGCAGAGGCTGGCTGTGCAGTCAGAGGAGGACCCAGGCCCATCCCCTCTCCATCCTAGGGCACGCAGGGAGGAGAGGATAAGGGAGAGATGTGATCTACTTGGGAGGAAAGGGCCTTGATTCTCTTCAAGGCTGCATCTGTGAAAACTGAATAAGAGGACAGACCTGCATATAGGCAAGTGTTGGAAACAAAGTGTGGAAATATCTCTAGTTGATGGTTCCTCTCTGAGCTTTGCGTCCTTCCCAGTGTGTGTTACCTTTTTTTTGAAGCAGCCAAAAAAGTTAATGCAATTCTAAATTGCATTAACAGAGGGATTCAACCAAGATCAAGGGAAGTACTAATACCACTCTATAAAGCCTTAGTAAGACCACACCTAGAATACTCCATCCAGTTTTGGTCACCACACTATATTATATACACCACACTGTAGGCCAGACAAGGAATAATGGATGGAAACTGAACAAGGAGAGATTTAACCTGGAAACAAAGAGAAACTTTCTGACAGTGAGAACAGTCAACCAATGGAACAGAAGTTGCCCTCAGAAGTTGTGGGAGTGCCATCACTTGAGACTTTCCAGAAGAGATTGGACTGCCATTTGTCAGAAATGATGTAGGGTCCAGATGACATACAAGGTCCCTTCCAATTCTGATTATCTGTTATCTGTTAAATCCTCCAGCCCTTTATCTTGCTTAGTTTGTGTTGCTTTTTCCCTTCTTCTTGTAACTGTTTGTGTGGGAGTTTTTTGGCTTCTTTCAAGAATATTAGGAGCTTGGAAGCAAAGTGAAGGGGCTTCAATAAAAGGGGCTTCATCTGTTTTCTGTGTTTGTTTTGTATCCCACCCTGGGTCATCATCACACACACTGGCCTAATTGGGTGGACCGGGCCGAAGCTTCACTTGCCTGATCTTTCCTCTCTGCATTGGGTAGACTGGGTTGAAGCGACATGAGTAGATTGGGAAGGGCCTATGGGCCAGATCCAACCACATCCGGCCTGCAGGCCTTGAGTTTGACACCCATGAATTAGATGAACTAGTTCTACTTTATTGAAAAGCTACATTGGCAGAATTTTTCAAATTTGAAGTACAGTTTCCCGTCCCCCTTTTTTTTATAGTCCAAGAAACTAGAGAGGGTCTTTTGCTCCACTCTTTACCCCTCTACGGATTATGTTGTCTCATATCTGACCATCCCTTGGTAGCATCTCTTCACTCATTGTTCCAAGGTCGTTCCAGTATATTCCACTACAGGTGCCTAGTCTTTGCTTGAACATCTCCAGTGAAAGGGGAGATGTTTGACTACACTGTCAAAACATTCTTGCCATCAAGTCATCTGTTCCAACATTTCATCAGAATCTGTAACTATAACTGAAAGTGGTGATTCTATGTCGCGGTTTCTGGAATGAGCAGGGACAAATTTGGAAACATCTCTCCAAGAGTTCTGATGTCCCCTTTTCATTCATCTTTTTTTCAGACTCTTCGCTTTTGAGAACATGACGGAAAGTAGATCCAGTAGGACTTCTCTACTCCAAATGGTAAAATAGTCCTCGGGAGAATTCTGACAAATTGTGGTTTTGAAAGTCAGTGGTAGGTTGACCTCCAGATATCCTGATTTGGTGGGCAGTAGAACACTTTTAAAAGGGGTGTGGTGGCTCAGTGGCTAAGAGGCTGAACTTGTCAATCAGAAAGGTCAGCAGTTCAGCAGTTCTAATCCCTAGCACTGCGTAACGGAGTAAGCTCCCATTACTTGTCCCAGCTTCTGCTAACCTAGCAGCTTGAAAGCATGTAAAAATGCAAGTAGAAAAATAGGGACCACTTTGGTGGGAAGGTAACAGCGTCCCATGTGCCTTTGGCGTTTGGTCATGCCGGCCACATGACCACGGAGACATCTTCGGACAGGGCTGGCTCTTTGGTTTTGTAACGGAGATGAGCACCGCCCCCTAGAGCCGGAAACAACTAGCACATATGTGCAAGGGGAACCTTTACCTTACCTTTAGAAGACTTTTGCCAAATCCAGTGAAATTTTGTTTCCTGGTGCCAGTCAATCAGAATTGTTTGATGCCATATTTAAAAAGTAAACCCTGATTCACATTTGAGTCCTTGTGACTACATGGGTCCACCTGGGTAATTTCTGAGCAACACTCTGAATATGGTTTTTTGCTGACTGGTGTGGTGGCCTAGAGGTGGAGCTCTAACCTCACAATCAGAAAGCTGCGAGTTTGATCCCAGGTAGAGGCAAATATTTCTCTCTCTGGGCATGATGAGAATATATCTGCTGAATATAACTCCACATTGGCAACAGGAAAAGCATCCAGCCAGTAAACACTCAGTTCCAATCAGTTACCCAGACTCCATCCCGCAAGGGGTTATGGGATTATTAAATGAAGATGAATCTGAACATAGTTTACTGCTATCATCTTCTGAAAAAAAAAAAAAAGACTTCCCAGTTTAGTTTAAAGCTGTAATTTTCCAAGAGAATTTTCAGGCCCCAAATTTCATAATTTTTAATATCTTGCCCCACTACCAAAATTGTGAGTTCACATAGCTACTATTCTGAGTTAGAATGTTGATAGATCTGGAAATTTATCTCCATTCTACAATGACATGTTTTTTTTAAAAAAGTCTTTGTTTAATCTTTTAACAATTTTATTCAAGCTGGTGTCATTACCAACATCTCGGGCTCATGAATTTTTCAATTGACGGTTTTTCGGATGACTTCCCTGAAAACAATTATTTTTGTTCAAAAATGTCCGGGAGGTTATCATTTTCCAGTATGTCATGATTTAATTATGAACAACTGGATATTAAATCCCTTCAAGAAATTCAAAATCAAAGCGGTAGAAAGAATCATGATCAAGCCAGTGAAATTCCCTGATTAACCTCCAAACTCCAACAGGTGAAGTCCCAATAGAAACTCTCTTCTGATATATATCCAGCAAAATTGAATTGCAAACTTTATACACTGCAAACTTTTGAATGTTGCAAAGCAGGGGTGGGATTCAACCAGTGTAACAACCGGTTTGGCGAGCACCTGCTTCAAATGTGAGCACAGTGTTTGAAAATTGCCCATTTTCAGCTCTAATACTTACCTTCTACTGCAGCCCCATGTCAACTCATAAAATATTTCTAAGGTCTTTTTAGAGTTGCCAACAGAAAGAGAGGGGGGAAAGGGGTTTGAAAGAGCTGTGCAGCAGCTTGGAAATCGAAAGTGCATTCCATAAATAGTTTTTCAAAAATAGTAACTAGGTGACAGAAGTTTCTGCTGCGCAAATATCTCACTGGAGAACATGATTGATGACTCTTGGCTGTGGATGTGTCCAGGGGTGGGATCTGACAGGGTTAACTACCAGTTTGGTGATTTACGAGGTTTGGTGATTTACGATGTGCTTCCCTCCAGTGCACATCTGTAAATCTTCATCAGCATGCTACGTGCAGAGAAGCAGCCTTTCAAAAAGGCCTTTTTTCCTGCTTTTTTAACTGCAGCTGTGCCTCGCACGGCAGTTGAAGTTGAAAAAAATTAGGAAATAAAAGTCAGGTAAGAACCTGGGTGGGCAGGGAGGCGAAAACATCAGCAGACATAGAACCGGTTCTATGTCTGCTGCTCTTCAGATCTACCAGTTCTACAGAGGTGGACAGAACCAGAAGAAACCCACCCCTGGATTTGTCTCATTAGAGAATATGAATTATGATACACCCAGGGGATGGGGAAAAATCAGGGTCAAGGTGAGAATGAATGATATGTCTCAGAGTCGGCTACATCCTGGCAATGCCGGCATGTTCACTCCCAATAAATCCTCTTGAAGTTTTGGAAGTTTGGATCGAGACTCACGATTTAATTGGGAATCTTGACATCTCAGTGAGTAAAACAGCTGAGGCGCGACAATTTGCTGTGCCACATGAATCAGCTGAGTTGCAAAACAGGGAAATAAAGGACAGACTCAGGCAGGGATAGGTGGACGGGGCCAAATGATCTCCAGAACTACCAATTCACTCAAACCGGTCTGAACTGGTAGAATCTCACCTCTGTTGCAAAGGTATTTGGGGCAGCAAAGCATGCTTCCATACCTTGATTCTCCATTCTTCCAAGGAGACATTTTTTTCCCAATAAGAAGCTTATAATGACTTTGCTGTAATTAACATACCCAGAACTAATTCCATATACCTGGGGTGAATATATGGCTTAGTTGTCTTGCCCAAAACAGCGGTTCATATCTTAAATATCTCCCACTGCTAAAATCAGAGCAGTAAATGTGTTCAGTTTTTCAACGACCTCCTCCCCTTCTTTGTATTCTTCTCAGGCATCGAAAGATCTTGCTACCTAGCTGAGTATTTTATGCCTTTTGTCATTTTTCTCCCCCCTCCTCCCCTTCTTCACAGAGCCAGCCTTAATCTGTTTTGAAAAAGGCTTGCCCTGTTTAAAGGGAATGTTCTTGCCTTTTGCAGATTAATTGGTCCTGCAAATTAACTAATGACCATTCTTGTAAAATGGGCCTGTACTCTTCCTCTTTTGTGGCATTTTTTTTTAAAGGGAGCTTTTGTAATAATCGTTTAAATAACCTGCCAAGAGCTGACCTTCCTTCCTTTTCTTGGCTCAAGTTCCTCTGTGCTAATCTTATTTTTTTTTTTTTTGAGAAATGCCCTTTCCTCAAATTTAATGGACTTCAGTGGATTGTCTAGGTAATTTCCCACTTATATAGCATCCGATAGCATCGGCGCTCGCCGTTCCTAAGCAGTTTGTCAATGCCTCTATTCACTAACCTGGTCAGTTCATGGAACGGTGCAGCATTAAATCAAGGGCTGATTCTACTCGCCTTGGCTCCTTGACTAACAGTTCTAAGACATAACCATTAATCGCCTCGATAAATTTTGCCTCTTGTTATGATCTAAGGATAGATTTGCCTGGCCAATGTTGGACAAGAATTGAGGACTCTTTTTATCCTTCCCCCCCACCCCACTCCCTTGTACCCCCCAGGCCTCTGAATTGTTTCCATTTTCCACAATTTTTTTTCCATTTCAATATCACCTTCAAGAAGGGAGTGATGCTGAGATTGTCTTTAGTATCATATTATTTTAAGCGGTGATAAATTACGATACACTGACCCATGGTGTCCCTTGTATGGCTTCTAGTTTCATGCATTCCTTGAGCTAATTCACCTAGGAGTATTTTCAATGGCCCACAATGGGTCCTCATTTCTCTTACAAGCCTCTTGATGTTTAACTTGCAAAAGTCCTCTTCTTCTAGTTGTAAACTACTTATTCCGAGGCCAATTTTTTTTAAAAAAGACTCTTTTCTTTAACTTCAGTTGTAGCTTGCTACTTCGATCCATATAAACATCTTGACATTTAGCCTGCAGACTCAAAAGTTCTCTCTTCGTTGTAAACTACTTATTCCTAGGTCAAATTAAAAAGGCTCTTTGGCTTCAGCTAGAGGTTTTTACTTCGATCTGTATGGAATTAACATTCCTAGCTGGAATTTTCTTGATTTTTGAAATTCAACATGATGTGCTTGAATTGTACAGATCAAAGGGAGGAACCTCATAATGTTGTGTACAGCTTCCCATGTGGAAATCCTGTTGTCACTAGCACTGATGATGTTACCTAGCTTGGGTGATGAAACATCTGCAAGAAAACAACCAAACTCAGAGAACACAAGGACCCCTCAAATTCTTTTGTGTTCAGTGGAGTTTATTTCCAGTTGATTGTCCTTGGAGAATGAAATGATTGTGTTTGGGTCCCTTATTTCATCACTTACATCACTTGTCCTTCCAAACCAGGCATCCATATTCCAGCTCTTCCTCCAAGAGAAGAATTGGAACAGCAGATGGCAGGAGGTGAAGCTGTGAAGATGAGAAGTGTTTAGGATCTTGCATCTCAATTTTAAGTAGCAACCTATTACCCAATAAAGTATAAATGTCCCTGAACCAAGTTTGATTCTGGTGACTACAAAGATACATGTGATGTAATTGACCTCACAACAAGTTGCCCCATTCTGCTTTCCCCCAGTACTGTTATTGGTGAAGATAACACAGCCTGGTGGCGTATCATTGTAGATCTATGAGGAAACATGGGATATTACTCTAATAGTAAAGAGCAATAGCATTGAAACTTATATAGCACTTCACAGTGCTTTACAGCCATCTTTAAGTGGTTTACAGAGTCAGCATATTGCTCCCATCAATTTGGGTCCTCATTTTACTGACCTTGGAAGGATGGAAGGGGTCTTCAAACTTGGTAGCTTTAAGACTTGTGGACTTCAATCTCTCCTCAAGTCATGTTAGCTCAGGAATTCTGGGAACTGAAGTCTACAAGTCTTAAACTTGCCAAGTTTGAAGATCCTTGACTTAGACTTATATAGCGTTTCCCAGCCCTCTCTAAGCGATTTACAGAGTCAGCCTCTTGCCCCCAACAGTCTGGGTCCTCATTTGACCCACCTCGAAAGGATGGAAGGCTGAGTCAACCTTGAGCCTGGTGAGATTTGAACTGCCAAATTGCAGTCAGCAGAAGAAGCTTGCAGTACTGCACTCTGACCACTGCATCACTGTGGCTCCAAATGGCAAAGCCAGTGTTCTAAAAATGGCAAATAATATTCTAATATTTCCCTGATTTTTTTTCCCCTTATAAAAAATAGATTCAGAGAAAACCCTGATTTCAATCGACCTTAATATCTGTTTTTATGTGTTTCCATGTAACATATAATCATTATTTTTGTCCAAATCACAGTCAATTCGTCTCTCTTTTCCTCAAGATCATTTGTTCCTTTCAACAACACCTCCTGCTTGGAAACAGGATTACCAAGAGAATGGAATCCAGGGTGCCAACAATGAACATTTCCATTGTCACGCACAAGTGCTCAGAAAGTGTGTCTCTCAGCATTTTCGCAGAGCTCCTTGTGCAGATTTAAAAAGTGATTAAGGCTGGCAAATTACTGCTAAGGTTTTACATCTCTCTATCTTGAGGATACTTGAACAACAGCAGGCTTACCTGAAGCAATGTGATTTTAACAAAGGAGACTAATAAGTATCAGAGACCTCCAGAGCATTGTCAGTAAAGTTTACTCGAGCTCCAGCAGAAATTTTGGGGAGTGTTATTGTGACATACTAGAAACTTTTGCTTCTGAGGGCAAGGAGATTTTCTGCTTGCCACATTTCTGTGGTAGGTGGAGGGGGGTACGTATTAGGGCTCCCTGAGTTGAGTAAACATGGGGCGTTGAAATTTCAGGGTTTTTTCTGCTCTACGGTGAATTTATAGGGACCTGAATAATAAACTTTTTACATCCCCTTTAACAAACTGTCTTAACAGATTAACGGAGTTGGAAGGGACCTTTTAGGACATCTAGTTTAACTCCAGCACCATAGCAGAAGATCCTACACCATTTCTGACAGATGGCAGTCCAGTCTCTTCTTGAAAGCTTCCAGTGATGGCACTCCCACAATTTTTGAAGGCAACTTCTGTTCCACTGGTTGATTGTTTTCACGGTCAGAAAATTCCTCCTTATTTCTAGGTAGTTTCCATCCATTATTCCTTGTCTGGCCTTCATGTGCTTTGGAAAATAGCTGGACCCCCCCTCCTCTCTTTGGCAGCCCCTCAAATATTGGAAGCCTTCTATCATATCTCCCCTGGTCTTTCTCTTCACTAGACTAGCCAGACCCAGCTCCTATAACCGTTCTGCGTATGTTTTAGCCTCCAGTCCACTAATCATCCTGGTTGCTCTTCTCTGAATTTTTGTAGAGTCTCTGAATTAACCTTAAATTAAAATTAACAAATAATTTGGGAAATGAACAAACTTTCCAGCAGGTGAAATATTTTAGGTGAAACTCTGCTTTCTCACTTCCTTACATGGAGGTTTTTAAGAAGGAACTGGACAGGGGGTTGGACTAGAAAGCTACTCCAGCAAAGTGTCCCAAATACCACATCACAATTACACTACAGAGTATTTAAAAATTAAAATAATAATTAAAAACCTAGTCCAAAACATATAGTAAGTTAGATAGTTTAAAAATGCCACTTTATACATAGGGCTAAATCACATATGCATTGTTTCATTCAAGACAATTATTGCCTTGGAAAAGAAACTGTTTCTCAGTCTATTAGTCCTCATTTTAAGACACCTATAATGTCTCCTGTGGTAACAGATCAAAATTGAATGTCCAGGACGAGAAGATCTGTGGAGATTTTTAGTGCTCTAGAGAGGAGTCTGATCTTTCGCATCTCTTCCCAAGAAGAAAGAGAGCAACTGATTTTTTTGTGCTGTGCTTATAATTCTCTGGAGCATCTTCTATCCATTACAGAGCATCCAGCATACCACACCATTACACAGTATGCCAAAATGCTCTTGATGGTAGAACAGTAAAAGTAGCCAGTATTTCACAAGAAGAGTTTTCCACTCCTCTACTTGTTGCAGAATACCTTTTGCCACCAGACTTGAAATTCTAGACCTAGACAACCTAGAATTACTCTGCCTTTGGTCCGATCTAAGTATAGTACATAAAATTATATATTGCAATGTCCTACCAGCTTCACATAACAATACAAGAGCACACAATAGATACAAACTCAAGGTAAATCACTCCAAACTTGATTTCAGAAATATGACTTCAGCAACAAAGTGGTCAATGTCTGAAATACTTTACCTGACTCTGAGGTTTCTTCCCCAAACCCAAAAACTTTAACCTTAGACTGTCTACTATTGACCCTTACCCCTTTCCTAAGAGGTCTGTAGGGGGGGTGCATAAGCGCACCAATGTGCCTACATCCCTGTCCTATTGTTTCTTTTATTTTTCTCATATGTACCCATTTCGTGTTTCGTACTAATGTATATACTTATACCTCTTATCTAATAATCACTTGACAAAATAAATAAATTAAATAAATATATATATGCAATTTATCCTCTCAAAATCCATTCCTATTCTCACATCATTCTCAGACTACAGGAACCATTTGCATGACTCAGATGACCCTGAGGACACAATAAACCTCCAGGTGGCCTTAAGGAACATCTAAAAGAATGCAAAGGACCAGCTATCCATAAGGAATATAAATCCTTCCCTTCCCCACCATCCAATCAGAGCTGAAGAAACTTCTTGGATGAGAAGCAAAATGTGTTCAAAGGTTAAAAAAAGCAAAAGAAGTCTAGTTGGCTCTTGAAAAAAGCACCTTTGTGTTCAATGTAGAAAAATGTTTGCATGGTAGCATGCAATAGCAATAACAGGCTATGAGAGATCCAGGCTAAGCATCTTTCCAGGTATAACATTATTGTCTCCTTTACTGGACATTCTATTTTTATGCCTTTCTAAGTTGCTGGCTTTTAGCTATACACAATAGCATTTGTAGAAGGGGCGTAGCTGCACATGCAAAAGACCTGCAATGCCGTTTCAGCCATCTCCTCCTTTTTTTTTTTTTTTTGACTCCTACCCCCAAATAAGGATTGCCTTCTGCAGAGAAAGACTTCATTTTGCTCGAAGTCTATGGATATTCTCAGCCATCCAGTTCACGGTTGGAAAAAAATACCTTTGGGAAAATTCATTGTGCTTGTAACTCTTCTAGGAAGAGCATGGATATTTCAGATGTTTGACCTTCTAGATGTTTGGTCCACTTCACAAACCCCAGAACTTTCTGGATTACATCATTTCTGTTTTGGTAGCTCCTTGTGGTAGTTATGCAGAAGCGGTATTCAGCAGGTTCTGACCAGTTCTGGAGAACCAGTAGTGGAAATTTTGAGTAGTTCGGAGAACTGGCAAGTACCACCTCTGACTGGCCTCGTCCCCATCTATTCTCTGGCTCCTGAGTCCCAGATGATTGGCTGGGTCTTCTTTGGTTGCCTTGCACAGGAGAAAGGAGCTGGAAAGCAGGTTAGTGAGGTGGGGAGTGAATGGGATTTTTCAGTAACCATCCCTCTGGAGTCGGGCGGGAATGGGGATTTTACAGTATCCTTCTCCTGCCACACCCACCAAGCCACTCCCACCAAGCCCCACCATACCCATCAAGCCACGCCCACAGAACTAGTAGTAAAAACAATTGAATCCCACCACTGTAGTTATGGCATTCATTCAGAAAATGTATATGGCTGCCCAATTCATTCATGGGCAGCTTACAGAAATAAAACCCCAGATGTAAAACCCAATAAACCTTCCCCCTCCACTGGTGACAACAATCACACAACAGTCTTGATGGGCTCCATATCACCTTGGGGTACTGCTCACTGGTAAAACCACGTCTTCAGGGCCTTTTAAAGGAGTATCAAGATGGGGACTGATGTTACAATATCTCTTCAGGGATGATCTTCCTTTCAGCATTCCAATGAAACTCCTTATTTCATTCAGTACTCAGTAACAAAGTTCATCCAAGTAAGAATTTATTAAGGAAGTCATACTGACACATCTGGGAAAACCTGAATTGGAGAGTTCTGGGTTTTCCCTTCCCAACTGAAAATTCAAACCCCATCCCCTGCACCCACCAGTCCATCACACGGCCCAAACATCTGTCATGCCCCTGTCAGGGTCTGAATCCGAGGAGGAAAATGAACAGCTGACATGGAATGGGAGTGTGGCTCCGTTGGCTGTGGACGAAACTGGGAAAGCACAAAGCAAAGTCTGGCTGGCCAGAGCAGGGGAGAGGGAGAACAAGGGAGAGGGAGTTCAGAGGAAGATCCAGGCCCACCCCCTCTTCATCCTAGGGCATGCAGGGAGGAATGGAGAAGTGAGCAATATGAGTTGCATGGCTTATGGGGGAGGAAAGGGCCCTGATTCCCTTCATTAGCCACTGCTGGGAAGATAGTTTAAAAGAGATGCTTACTGAGTGCAGCAGTTGCTGGGAGCAAATGTGAGTTTATCTTGTCTTGACTTTACTTATTTGTGTTCCTGGCATCTTCCCAATCGTGTTGAGTTTTTGCAGTACCTTCACGTCTGGAATTCTTGCTCCTGCCCTGACTAATTACCTCATTTTGCTTTGATTGGACTTACAGTTACAGTTTTTGTTGACCATGTTTTGGATTTGATTCTCTGCAGCCAAAGGCTTTTCCTGGGAGAGTTTTTCTCCAGCCAGAAGGTAACCAGGACCTTGGGGGCAAAGTTGGAGCTAATAAAAGGACTCCTACTGATTATCTGACTGTGTTGCCTTTGTGCCATGCCCCAGGTCATCACACCAGCCATTGTCCCAATTGGAGACATTCCTCCAGACCCTCCTTTGCAGGTGCAGGTTAACTTGTCCTTGGCTTTATTAGAAGGATGTTGTTATGTCTTACACCTCTTCATGAAATCCCCCCACAAAAATTCCCAGGCACTAAGATGTGGCAGCTGGAAGCTTCTGAATAAAATATGGCTTCCAAAGCTGATACTTCCACAGGGAGAAAGCCATTGTGGAGAAGACCCTTCTTCTTGGTCCCACTAGATTGATTTCCTTGTCTTCCTGCTCTGGTTAGGTAGATACAACTTGGAAAAGATGGTCCTTCAAACACACAGTCCAGGAAGTCTTCAGCTGCACATCTCACCCAACTGTCATACTTTTTTCTGCTTCTCCTCAAAACCTTGGTGTTGACCTTGTTCAGCAAAGCCCCAAGTGCCTTTGTTCATCCAGAGTTGCAGTAGAAGAAGGCCACATGAGCTGGTAAGACCTCTGCTGGCTGTTAAGGTCTACAGCTCAGATAATTGAAATGTTCAACTTCTGAAAATAGAGTGAGCCTTGTTATTTTTCTCCTTAGCATGACACTCTAGGTTTTATGCTTTTAATCACCATCTGCTGTTCCATAAATGCCATGTTGCTCCTAATGGTCTCTCATAGCATAGGGTTTTTAATTTGCCTTTGCACTCAATGTTCATTATTGGCAATTCAGAGCATCTCATATAAGATTTTCATTTCTCACATAGTACCTTGGGTCCTTTTGCGGCAAAGAATGGCTGCATATTACTTTTGTGTTCTTTAAAAAATGCAATCTCTCTCTCTCCTCTTTTTTCTCTTTCTCTCTCTCTGTCTCTCTCTCCTCTTGCTCTCTCCACTCTCTCTTGTCTCTCTTTTCTCTTTTGTCTCTCTCTTCTCCCTCTCTTCCTCTCCCCTCTCTCCTTCTCTCTTTCCTCTCTCTCTCATTCTCTCTCTCTCCCCTCTTTCCTGTCTCCTCCCTCTCTCCTCTCTCTCTTGTCTCTCTCATTCTCTCTCTCTCATCCCTCTTTCCTCTCTCCTTTCTTTCTCCTCTCTCTCTCCTGTCTCTTTCGTCTCTTTCGTCTCCTTCTCTCTTCTGTCTCTCTCTTTCCTCTCTTTCCTCTCTCTCTACTCTCTTTCCTCTTTCCCCTCTCTCCTCTTCTCTTCTTTCTCTCCCTTCTCTCCTCTTTCTTTTTCTCTCTCCCTTCTTTTCTCTCCCTCCGTCTCTCTCTTTCCTCTTTCTTGTTTCCTCTTTCCTTTCTCTCTCTCCTTTCTCTCTCTCTTCTACATAGACCCTTTTTCTCTTTATGCACATACATATAAACAGGGTGTCTTATATACTTATAGACACACCAAGAAACATACATTTTATTCTTTAAGGCAGTAAAGGGGTGTCCAAAAGCCTATAAAATATTTGCCTAGTAACCCAGCAATAGTGGGTTTCCCCCCCCTGCAGAACATAAAAGACTGAATCGTAACAGACTTCAAGAAAATCTTGAGAGAATCTCTGGGAGATCGCATAATATTGGAAAGTAAAATATAGAAAGATATTAAGAAGCCAGTGGCCAATCAATGAGGTTCATGAAATAGTAGGAAAACAGTTTCCCTTGTAACTTTCACGTCCTCAAGTAATAGCCAAGACTGTTGCATTTAACCTGGGTGCATTTGTTCCCTGCTAGCAAATTACATCCTACCACGGTTTGAAAATTTCCACCCGAGGTCAACGCAGCATAGCTGCACAGAAGCTTCCCATGGCAAACATTCCAGATCTCAAGCTGAGCAGACATTTATGTTGGAGAAGGACTTTCTCCAATTGAAGAGGGGGACAAAGTTCCCTTTTCTCTATCCACTTTATTTAAGATAGTGCTCCCCAGTCCCATTTCTGATGCTGACTATTTAGTATCCTAGAGTTACTGGTGGAGGTTTTCTTAATGGAAGGTAATGGCTGGGGAAAAATTGGGATTTCACTGGGATGCTTTGGAATTCAAGGACCATTGAAACCATGATGATGAGACATGTTTCTGACCCCCAGTGGAAGATATATGTACTGTACTGGAAGGGGAGGAAAAAAGGAGTAAATTGAGTTTTGAATTAAATACAGACATTTAAAGAGTAAAGGAATCACTTTTGGAGATCTAAGGTGTCCTGAGGAAGCACAACTAGCTACATGTCTATTTCTAAAGAAACCAACAATTAAGATCTTCTCTTCTGCTGAGATAAGGAGCTAAGTTCTGGTAGAGTTCCTCCTAGAATTTGATCTTCTCAATAGGCATGAAGAGGGTGAAGGAATTTCTTTTCTGGAAATCTAATGTATCCTATGGAAGCATGGATATCTATATGCACCTTTGGAAAGAAATCAACAACTAAGTTCTCATTTTCTGCTGAGAAAGGCAGCAGATATTATTCTCTATATCTAAAGCAAGCTTGCATGTTCCTGAAGAAGGAGAGGCTTCTAAAGGCCCAGCAACAAGAGCTGTTGACCATAAGATTAAATGGGCCAACAAGATAAATCTAAGGAACAGTTTTATGTTAGGATTTGCATACATGGTGGATAAAGGATGAGGAAGCAAGGCTGAGAACACTATGATTTAAAATGGCAACTAAGGAAGCCGCAATAAGCTACTTCCTCCCAAGGGGTCACTGTTGCCAGAGAAAAATAACGTCCATTATATCTGTGGGCAAACGTAGGTTGCTATAAAGCAGAATATTCTTTTTTTAAAAACACAAATGCTATCCTGGATTTTAAAAGAGAACAAGGAGCATTTCCCTCATCCAACTCAATTGGCGACAATATGACTTCCAAGAAACCCTTAAGCAGATAGAAAGAATAATGAGGCTTTTGAACACAGATGATGGAGAAACACCCTGATAATGCTGTGGATATTGAAAACAAGAGAGGTTTGCCAGCAAAGCAACCAGGTGGCCAAGGGTAGACATTTGTTTTGTTATTTTCTTTCATTTTTGTAAAGAGGGTAGCCAGCAAAATAATACAATTTAGCTGAAGGTTAACAGAAATGACATAACAGAATAACAGAGTTGGAAGAGATCTTTGAGGTCTTCTAGTCCAACCCTTGGCTCAAGTAGGAGACCCTATACTATTCCAGACAAGAGGCTGTCCAGTCTTTTCTTCAAAACCTCCAACGTTGAAGCACCCACAATTTCAGAAGGCAAGCAGTTCCACTGTTAATTGTTCTCACTGTTAGGAAATTTCTCCTTAATTCCAGGTTTGCTTGTCTCCTTGATTAGTTTCTACCCATTGTTTCTTCTCCTGCCTTCAGGTCCTCTGGAGAATAGCTTGACTCCCTCTTCTTTGGGCCAGCCCCTCAGATATTGGAAGACTGCTATCAAGTCTCCCCTAGTCCTTCTTTTCATTAGACTAGACATACCCAGTTCCTGCAACCATTCTTCGTATGTTTTAGCCTCCATCCCCCTAATCATCTTTGTTGCTCTTCTTTGCACTCTTTCTAGAGTCTCAACATCTTTTTTACATCATGGCAACCAAAACTGAATGCAGTATTCCAAGTGTGGCCTTACCAAGGCATTATAAAGGAGTATTTACACTTCATGTGATTGTTGATGTTTTATAAACATCCTGGTTTCTTAACATAAGCCATGTCTCAGATCACTTGGGGCATGTGTTAGATTGGATTCAGACAGGATGTAGAAGAAAAGGCTGTGTATCTGGAGGGCCTCAAAGAGAAAAAGAGAGAGTGGGAAAGAGAAGGAGAGAACAATTTTCTGCTTTTCATATGCAACAGAATGGTGAACTGCAGAACATTAAGATGGTATTGAATCTGGTTTTTTTTTCAAAAACATTCATTCTGAGTTAATTCATGAAGACTATTTGTTGAAGTTTCAGATATGGGGGGAAAAAGTAACTCATTTGCAAGTAATTAATAGAGAATTACTTTGGCAGTACAATTTTACATGCTGATGAAACATTTATATTTGAATTACTTTTAATCCACTTAAAAGATAAACTTAGATGTTTCATCAGCAGACAAATTGGCTCTTTTGTTTCTTACCAATTAACCAATACTTCAACATCTGCATTTCAGGGAAAATAACATTTTTTCCCCTCCTGCCTTCCAAAATCAAAGACTTTCAGGATTATGTTCTTAAAGTCTTTGTAGCCTTTATGATATTCACATATTTAGGAATCTGGCAATATGATCCCTTAATTACCTTAAACTGGCTTCAGTAATTCATAGTATATATATATGCAAAATATCATAACAATGATTTAATGTTTGGCCCACTTAATATAGAAAAAAAATGAACGGAGGAAAAATAATAATAGAAACATGTTTGGCACGCAGACTTCAATTTAAATTTTCATGGCTATTTATCTTCCTGCTTCAGACCTAGATACTGTTCCTTGGATTTGCATTTTACTGAAATCCATTGGGAATTCATAATCATCATGCATTCAGGTAGGGAGGCTATATATTTATATTGCAACTGGAATAAAAAGTACTTCCCAAGGCAGGAAGTTAACAGATTTGGTTGTCAGTTTGCAATATCTAGCTTAGATTTTTATCTTTCTTCTGAACATAATGGATGAATTTTATGGGGTTTTTTTTTGAAGACATTTTGCTTCTCATTCAAGAAGCTTCTTTAGCTCTGACAGGATGGAAGGATTTATATTCCTTGCAGACAGCTGATCATTTGCATCCTTTTAGAGGGTCGTTGAGGCCACTTGAAGGTTTATCTGTGTCCTCAGGATCACCTGCGTGGTGCTCCTGGTTCTTTTGGGGAAAAAAAGTTGCAGAATATCTTATACCACCAGACTTGAAATTCTAGACCTAGAAAACCTAGAACTATGCCGCCTTTGGTCCAAGCTAAGTATATAAAATCATACATTGCAATGTCCTCCCTCTCAATGAATATTTCAGCTTCAACCATAACAATACAAGAGCACAAAATAGATACAAACTCAAGGTTAATCGCACCAACCTTGATTTCAGGAAATACGACTTCAGCAACAGAGGGGTCAATGTCTGGAATACTCTGCCTGACTCTGTGGTTTCTTCCCCAAACCCCAAAAACTTTAACCTTAGATTTTCTACTATTGACCCCTTTCCTAAGAGGTCTGTCGGGGGCGTGCGTAAGCGCACCAACATGCCTACCATCTCTGTCCTATTGTTTCTTTTATTTTTTTATTTTTTTTTATCTCCCCATGTATTCATAACTATGTTGTTACTTATACCTATTATCTTGTAAGCAATTGACAAAAATAATAAATAAATAAATACATGAATAAATGAATGAATGAATGAATGAATGAATAAGTAAATAAATAAATAAACAAGCACCTTTGGGACAACCAAATGACCTGGAGGACTGAGAATCTCTACAGACTTTTAGTCATACAATTTGGAATGGTGTGAGAGTAGGAATGGATTTCCAGAGGAAAAAATTGCAGACTACATGTACCAGGAGCACCACTGAGCTGATCCTGAGGAAACAGATAAACCTACAAGTGTTTCAGTGACCCTCTAAAAGGATGCAAATAACCAGCTGTCTGCAAGGAATATAAATCCTTCAATTTCTCAATCATTCAGCCAGAACTGAAGAAGCTTCTTGGATGAGAAGCGAAACGTCTTCAAAAGAAGAAACAAGAAAGTCCAGTTGCCTCTTGAAAAAAAGCATCTTTGAGTTAACCATGACCTGGAGGACTGAGAATCTCTACAGACTTTTAGCTATACAATTTGGGATGAACACCTTTTGAATGGTGTGGGAGAAGGAATGGATTTCCAGAGGGAAAAAATGCAGATTACACATTTGCACAATGACCCTCAAAAAGGATGCAAATAACCAGCTGTCTGCAAGGAATATAAATCCTTCCATTCCCCATTATCCTGTCAGAGCTGAAGAAGCTTCTTGGATGAGANCCTCAAAAAGGATGCAAATAACCAGCTGTCTGCAAGGAATATAAATCCTTCCATTCCCCATTATCCTGTCAGAGCTGAAGAAGCTTCTTGGATGAGAAGTGAAATGACTTCAAAAGAAAAAAAAAACATCTCAGGGGAACAGGAATCAAGCTTGGCATAGTGCCTTGTGAAAAAAATTATCACAAGTTCAACCGCTATACTGTAAGGTCATTGTCTCCACATTTTAAGTGACCTCATGGGTGAGGAGATGATTGGTGACTCCAGGCTTCAAATGATGCCAGAGAAGGTCTATGCTCTGATGGTTCAAGTCCGAGCATCGTGTGATGGAGTGAGCTCCCATCACTTGCCTCAGCTCCTGCCCAAACTTGCAGTTCGAAAGCATGTAAATGCAAGTTGATAAATAGGCACCACGTTGGTGCCTATAAATGCAAGTTGATAAATAGGCACCTTTC
Source organism: Laticauda laticaudata (assembly GCA_004320025.1). NCBI lineage: Eukaryota > Metazoa > Chordata > Lepidosauria > Squamata > Elapidae > Laticauda > Laticauda laticaudata. Next base: position 5,503 of record BHFT01020518.1, on the reverse strand, counting down.
CACCACGTTGGTGGAAAGGAAACAATATTCTGTATTTCGCCATATGGTTTGCACTGCAACACAATCTCATGTTGGTTACATGTCTTCCTAAATGTCTTTGGACAGTGCTGGCTTAACCATCTAGAAATGGTGAGGGGAGCTGATCCCTAAAGTCAGCTATATGTAGCAGAGTTATTTTTTAATGGTTGATGAAAACATTAGATTTTGAAAATCTGTGCTTTGTAGGAGAAGGAATGTTAGGGGTGGAATGAAGAAGGGAATTAGCCTGGAATCATTAAGTTGTCACAACTGGTAAATCTCCCAAGTGGAAAGTAAATCCTTTCTGGAATTCTGTTAAATTTTTTCTAGCCCGTACATACTGCTGACCATTAGTTGACCAGGTTATTGTGCATAGATGCGAGAAATAAATCGGCTTGTCTGGAACTTACTGTGTGATCTTGATTCTTCAACCCCCAAGACTAGATCAATTCCTAGTTACCTCAAACCAGTGGTGGGATACAATTTTTTTAAAATACCAGTTCTGTGGGCGTGGCTTGGTGGGCATGGTGTAGCTTGGTGGGCATGGTTTGATGGGCATGGCAGGGGAAGGATACTGTAAAATCTCCATTCCCACCTCTTCCAGGGGAAGGATACTCTGGATGGAGCCTCTGTGGCGCAGTGGTTAGAGTGCAGTACTGCAAGCTACTTCTGCAGCCAGCTGCCTACAATTTGGCAGTTCAAATCCCACCCAGCTCAAAGTTGACTCAGCCTTCCATCCTTCCAAAGTGAGTAAAATGTGGACCCAGGTGGTTGGGGGCAATAAACTGACTCTGTAAATTGCTTAGAGAGGTCTGTAAAGCACTATAAAGTGGTATATAAGTCTAAGTGCTATTGCTATTGTTATACTGCAAAATCTCCATTCCCTCCCCACCCCACTAATCTGCTTTCCAGCTCTGTTCTCCTGTGCAGGGCAACCAAAGAAGACCCAGCTGATCAGCTGGGACTCAGGAGACAGAGAATAGATGGAAGCGGGGCCAGTAAGAGGTGGTGTTTGCCGGTTCTCTAGACTGCTCAGAATTTCTGCTACTGGTTCTCCACAACTCATCAGAACCTGCTGAATAAATACCACCTCTGCCTCATGCAGCTTGGAGAATACATGCTTCCTGACACTCGTCCTGGCTAAAATGTAATCACTTAAATGTTGTCCTTTGGAAATAAATCTTTCTGTAATGGTTGCAAAGCTGCTTTGCCAATGATTGACCAGGCCAAAGGCCTCACCTCAGACATGCTCACATAAACACCAAAAACACTTCCAGCTCCCATAATTGTTGCTCTGATCCACCATCAGGGTCAAAAGGGTGTGTTTGTGTGCATGCTTTAAACCTTCTCACAGAGAGGAGACTGTGGGTTGAGCACCTGCCTGTAAATCCACTCAGATTAGATTGCAGAAATGATTCCACGGGAGCTCAGATTTTCTGGATTTTAAGTGGTTGCACCATTGACCTGATTTGGATAATTGGGAGTGATAATTGGGAGTCTATCCCAATTTCCTGACCGCTGTGGTGTATTCACGTACTTTGAATTGGGTTGACATAGTGGTGGGTGTTGTTGTTGTTATTATCATTATTATTATTTCTATAATAATAATTCAGAAATTCAATTACTGCTCTCCCGCTGTCCCAGTTTGTTTGGCTGGCATCTATTCACACAGACAAGAAAACACACCATTTCTTTCAATGCTTTGTCGGAGCCATTTTTCAGCCTCAGAAAAGGAGAATAGCACCAGGTCACCAAATCCAGAAGCATCCAATCTAACCAGCTTCCCAACGTCTTCTGCATAATTGCCTCGGGGAGATGCTCTCTTGGTTAATTTTTAGAAGAACAATGAAAAGCTATTCCTCCTTGGTTTGAAAGGACGAGGTGTCTTCTTATGAAGAATTATCAGAAGCTTATAGCAGGAAAAAGACTGCAAAGGGTTCTTTTTTTTAAAAAAAAATGTTACATTTAGGCTTTCAGCTTCTCACAGTAGCTTCAAAGTTGCATGCATGGAACTCTCTCCTCTGATTTTTACTCCATCATCACAATCACAACGTGAAGTAAGTTGGATGGAGAGAGGGTGATTGAAGCTGGACCTGAATTAAATCTCTCCATCTTAATCCAACATCTGAAAATGTGAGAGAATGATAATGCAAAATTGATTGAATACGCCATGCCTGGTGTCCTTTTCAAACAGAAATAACTTTAAAAAACCAAAGAGGGTTGATTGGAGGATTGGAAACTTGCTGGCGCTGATCTCAAGGTTTGGGGAAAGGCATAGGTCTGGACAGCCTCTTCAGCTGCACAGAAATATCCTTATTTCTAGGTTCTACTGTTGAAGTGTGATGCAGCCACCCAAAAAGTCGACACAATCCTAGGCTGTCTTAACAAAGAGTTAGAATCAAGATCACATGAAGGGTTAGTACTGTTTATAATGTTTTGGTAAGGCCACACTTGGAATACTACATTCAGTTCTGGTCGCCACCATATAAAAAATGATGTTAAGACTATAAAAAGAGCATAGAGAAGAGCAACAAAGATGATTAGAGGAATGGAGGCTAAAACATACGGAGAACGGTTGTTGGAATTGGGTATGTCTAGTCTAGTGAAAAGGAGGACTAGGGGTGACATGACAGCTGCCACAAAGAAGAGGGAGTCAAGCTATTCTCCAAAGCACCTGGAGGCAGAACAAGAAACAATAGATGGGAATTAATCCAGGAGAGAACCAACCTAGAAATTCTATTCTATTCTATTCTATTCTATTCTATTCTATTCTATTCTATTCCATTCCATTCCATTCCATTCTATTCTAATTCTACTCTACTCTATTCTGCTGCGATTGCAGGCTAATTTTGCCAGTTGTCAGCATTTCGATCATGACCGGTTCAAGGTTGACTCAGCCTTCCATCTTTCCGAGGATACAGAGTGTTGAGGGCAATATGCTGACTCTGTAAACCACTTAGAGAAGGCTGTAAAGCAATGGAAGCAGGATATAAGTGCTATTGCTGAATGTATGTATGTATGTATGTATATAGTGAGAGCAATAAACCAATGGAAGAGAAGTTGCCATCGGAATTTGTGGGAGTTTCATCCCTGGAAGCTTTCAAGAAGAGACTGGGCTGCCATTTGTCAGAAATGGTGTAGGGTCTCCTGCTTGGGTGGGGGGGTTGGACTAGATGACCTACAAAAGCCTTCCAACTCTGATTATCTGTTATCTGTTATCAAGAGAATTCCACCTCTGTTTATGAGGCATGGCCAATTGGGATACATAGGGTCGTATCTGTATGTATGTATGTATGTATGTATGTATGTATGTATGTATGTATGTATGTATGTATCTATTGATCTCCTCTTCCTTCCCTCCATGAACTCATTGTTAGGTCCCCTGTTAAAGCAACCCAAATTCCTACCAATCGTACAATTTTGGGTGTACATCCCTCAGTTTATCTCTCCCCTGTGTGACAAAAGAACTACTTTCTGTTGGTCCTGAATCTCCTGGCCTTTAATTTCAGTTGGTGACCTTGAGTTCCAACGTAGAAAAAAGGAGAGAAACTTCTTTTGCTTTCCTCTCCCTATCATATCTCCCCTTCATCTTCTTCATTTCAAGCTAAGAACCCCTTCCCCTCAATTGCCTTACTGTTTTCTGATCGTTCCGGTTCCCCCCTTTTTTCTTCAGCTTCTACAGCTCTGCAGTCTCTCTCTCTCTCTCTCTCTCTCTCTCTCTCTCTCTCCCTCCCTCCCTCCCTCCCTCTCTATCTCTCTTTCTTTTAAGTGCAGTGACCAGAATTCTACACATCAAATCACATTTGATGTGACATATTAGCTACCAGCCATTTGCCAGAGCAGGGCTGTTAAAAAGAAAAAAAGAGAAAGAGAGAGAGAGAAAAAAAAGAGGACAGGGCTGGAGCTGTGCAGATTTCCTCCACTGTGAACAAAAGCCGCCTGCAGTGTAACTTTGGAATGCCATACGATCTTAATTTTGTGGTGGGGCCAATTTTTTGGTGTGTTTTTTGTTTTCTTTCTGCAGACTTGATGCCTAGTATTGAAAATTTGATGTCAAACCTGATAACGGAGGGCAATATTCTTCCCAGAAAACACACACACATTTAAAGAACTGACAAGATGAATTAGAGCTTCTTGAGGAAAACTTTGATTAAGGCCCTGGCTTTTATGGATATATGTGTATATGTATGTGGTGTGTGTGTGTGTGTGTGTGTGTATGTGTATATATATGCGTATGCATATGTGTATATGTATATATACGTATATGTATATATATATGCATATATATATTTGTTTTCTTAAATTTTGGCGCATTTATATGTCTGGTATGCAGCTTTGTTCGGGTATTTTCCCCACGTCATCGTAGTTGTGCTTTTAACAGTTGTAGCAACATTTCTGCAGAATCTCATGTGCCATCATCAAGGCCTTCTGTATTGTGTTGGTCCTGATGATGGGCTAGATGAGATGCTGCCGGAAATAAGTAAATTCTGTTTTGCTACAACTTTAAAAGCACAACTACGGAATGACGTTGGGAAAACCGACAATCACTGGAAAATAACGAAGACAAACTGAAGAAATTAGAAAAAACAATATTTGACTAGATTAGAATAGAATAGATTGGATGGAGTATGGATGGAGTGATGATGGGATAGATACGATAAATAGTAATAGATATAGATAGATATTAATATATCTATCTATATCTATATCTATATCTATAATCTGGTAATCTATATCTGTTCTTATCTGTATCTGTATCTGTATCTATATCCTATTAATCTATATTCTATATCTATATTCTATATCTAATCTATATATCTATATCTATATCTATCTAGTATCTATCTATCATCTATCTATCTATCTATCTATCTATTATCCATCTCTACCTATCTACTATCTTATCTTTCTATATCTAATACATTATCCATCAATAATCATTGTCTGTCTGATCTTGTTCCCTCTATCTATCTATCTATCTATCTATCTATCTATCTATCTATCTATCTATCTATCTATCCTTACCTAATCTATCCATCCATCCATCCACCTACCTACCTACCTACCTATAAATCATCTAACTGTCTATCATCTATATCTATGGTGTATGTATGTGTAATTCCTTTGGAAGGTTCTGCTGCATTTCTTCCTGCTACCCTTTCAACGATGTTCCTTTACTGTGTGATTTTTATTCACCCCCCACCCTTTGCTAGAAAACCTCAAAGCGCGTTTGCAATATGCCTTCATCTTTATACAGCTTTTTACCCAAGATGTTGGAAGGTCTTGTTTGTCCAATCACAAAAGTCCAATCAAGTTCCCCCACAGGGTTTTTGAGCAGTAGTGGGATTCAAATGTTTTTACTACAGGTTATTTGGATGTGGCTTAGAGGGCGTGGCAGGGGAAGAATATACTGCAAAATCCTATTCCCTCCCCACCCCACTAACCTGCTTTCCAGCTCCGTTCTCCTGTGCAGGGCAACCAAAGA